>APFE031635854.1:0-18513 GCA_000404065.3 Pinus taeda | reverse complement strand
GCATGTAACTGCTGCTCTCCAGATAACTGAATATTCTCTCATAAATAACTCATGCATGTCAGTTCAGTCAGAGACCCAATTGAGATCAGAGGAAGGGACAATGTACTATTAGTTGGAGGAATTTTCCTATATAGGAAACTCATCCATACAGAAGAAATTATCTCCTTCAGGTTTGTGCAGTTATTTCAAAGGTCAGAGCAGTGTGTGAGGGATTATTACACATAGGTGGCAGCTTGAGGACCCAGAAGATATTGCACAAGGAAATAGGAGGCTTGGAGGACTGAGCGAAGGCATATGTGTTGTTTATTCTGTCTATGAACAGCATTAAGGGATTGTACTGAGAGCTGGATAGCTTGTGAGCTAAAGCTTTGTGTAATCTAGACATATTTCCACTTGTATGATAATACAGAGATCAGGTTTTTTAGCTGAGGCTTTCCCTAGAGTATTCTTCTGTGTTCATGTGTGATTGATTTCTCATTCTCTGTTATATGTGTTATATTTTATCTTGCTCAAATTTATTAAGCTTCCACAAAGTTTGATAGTAGAAGTAGATCAAGTATTTTGCTTTAGTTACATTGCATTATCAAGTGATCTACAGCAAGAATTTCTACATGGTATCAAGGCTAGATGATCTTTAGAGAAGTTTCTACATGGTATCAGAGCCAGATTTTATAGAAAAAGTTCTACATGGTATCAGAGCAAAGGTGATCAAAGTGGAGAATAGTATACGAAGAAGAGAATTCAAAGTAAAAAAAAAAAAATTGGGCTGCGAGTTTTTAGACTAGATCTGAAAATTTTTGTGCAAAATTTTCAGATTCAAATAGCAGATCTGGATTCCTTGAAGAAAAAGACCCAAATTCAAAAAAAATAATCGGCTGAATCGGAGTTCAGAGGAGGGAGATATCGCTAATTTAAAATTAGCTCTTTTTCTAGAAAATTTCGTGATAGGGGAAAGATGAAACAGATTGGTGTGCTAGCCAAGAACTTGTATGCTCTTGAGGTTCAAGATGCATGCAAAGCCCTGAGGAGCAAGGCAAAGGTTAGAGACTCGGTGGTTGAGAGGGAGAGTACATTACCTCTCAACATGGAGCACCAGAAGAAGTCTCAGACAATTGTGGAGGAGGCACGAATGGTGAAGCAACTTCAGGAGGTTGTAGAGAAATCACAACTAGAGAAGCCAAGAGGAGACTGAGTGGAGGCATCCACTCATGTAGAGACCTCCAATAGGGGAAATTTCGAGCCAAGTGGGTAGAGGGATCACATGCATCCATACCTCTAGGTCAGAGGTGGGGTGGTGTGGAGTGACAGCCCTAAGAAGGTTGGAATAGGGGCAGGATCATTGAGGTACCCAGCCTCTTTGATTAGACCTTGCTACGGGAGCCCTGACGAGGAGTAGCAAGACTGGCTGAGTGGGTAGAGACAGATGCGGATAGAGCGGCAGTGAGAGCTATAGTGTAGGAGTCCCAAGACAGTGCAGACCTAGTAGGCTGCAGTAATGTGAGAGACACAAGAGTGTTGCACCAGTGCAGGATGGCACAAAGAGGTGTGCAATGGTGCGAGATGTAGGGAGTTGTTGCAGCAACGTAGAGGTCAGAAAGGGAGCACTTGTCAGTGGCAGATGGAACTTCAACATCAAAGGATGTTTCAAGCCCAAGAGGAAGGTCAGTAGGGAGTTTTTTCTTTGTCTCTAGAGTTGCTAGAGAAAATACACTTAGGAGAAGTGTTGCATGCAGAACATTCAAAAGATTCAGGATCGGGTTTGAGTTGAATGTCTTTCTTGTTGAGAGGGATTGTTGAAAATAGCAACAAAAAATGCTAAAAATAGAAGTGTTAAAAGTAGCACTGCTATAAATAGTACTTCAGGTACCAGTGTTGGACATAGCAACAAGGAATGAAAAATGGAAGTGCGAAAAATAACATTGTTATAAATAGCATTTCGGAATAGATTCCAATTTTAATTAGTCCATGAATTAAAATTGAGAATTCAAATTCAAATTTGAGCTCAATAGTTGTTTCAAAAATAATTAATTAATTCATCTTGAGTTAATTAGTTGAAGGAAATCAAATATGAAGTCTATGTGAAGACATGCAACAATTTCTCCATTGATTGAGGAAGTTATCAATTGATTAAAGGAGATCAAGATGAGTTGTACTTTGAGCTATAATTAGTTAGCTCAGTTATCTGAGTTAAGTCTAGTTAGATTAGTTCTAATAGTTTGTAGAATTAATTGTGAGCTCAGTTAGTTAATGCTTGCATGCATGTAACTGTTGCTCTCCAGATAACTGAATATTCTCTCATAAATAACTCATGCATGTCATTTCAGTCAGAGACCTAGTTGAGATCAGAGGAAGGGCAGTGTACTATCTATTCGAGGAATTTTCCTATATAGGAAACTCATCCATGTATAAGGAATTATCTCCTTCAGCTTTGTGTAGTTATTTCAGAGGTCAGAGAAGTGTGTTAGGGATTATTACACACAGGTGGCAGCTTGAGGACATAGGAGAAACTGCACAAGGAAATAAGAGGCTTGGAGGACTAAAGGAAGGCATATGTGTTGTCTATTTTGTCTATGAGCAGCATTAAGGGATTTTACTGAGAGCTGGATAGCTTGCGAGCTAAAGCTTTTTGTAATCCGGACATATTTCCACTTGTATGATAATATAGAGATCGAGGTTTTTAGTTGAGGCTTTCCCTAGAGTATTGTTCTATGTTCATGTGTGATTTATTTCTCATTCTCTGTTATATGTGTTCTATTTGATCTTGCTCAAATTGATTAATCTTCCACAATGTTTGATAGTAGAAGTAGATCAAGTATTTTGCTTTAGTTACATTGCATTATCAAGTGATCTACAGTGAGAATGTTTACCTTGTATCAGACTAGCTGATCTATAGAGAAATTTCTACATGGTATCAGAGCCAGGTTTTGTAGAAAAAGTTGTACATGGTGTCAGAGCAAAGGTGATCAAAGCAGAGAATAGTATACGAAGAAGAGAATTCAAAGTAAAAAAAAAAAAAAAAAAAAAAAAAAAGGGCTGCGGGTTCTCAAACTAGATCTGAAAATTTTTGTGCAAAAAATTTAGAAACAAATAGCATATATGGATTCCTTGTGAAAGAAGACCCAAACTCAAAAAACAAATTGGCTGAATCGGAGTTTGGAGGAGGGAGATATCGCTGATTTAAAATCAGCTCTTTTTCTAGAAAAGTTCGCGATAGGGGAAAGATGAAATAGATTGGTGTGCTAGCTAAGAACTTGTATGCTCTTGAGTTTCAAGATGCATTCAAAGCCTTGAGGAGCAAGGCAAAGGTTAGAGACTTGGTGGTTGAGAGGGAGAGTACATTACCTCTCAACATGTAGCGCAAGAAGAAGTCTTAAACAATTGTGGAGGAGCCACGATTGATGAAGCAGCCTCAGGAGGTTGTGGAGCAACCACAACTAGAGAAGTCCAGAGGAGACTGAGTGGAGGCATCCACTCATGCAGAAACCTCCTGTAGGGGTAAATTTCGAGCCAATTTGGTAGAGGGATCACATGCATCCATACCTCCAGGTCGGAGGTGGGGCAATGTGGAGTGACAACCCTAAGAAAGCTGGAATAGGGGCAGGATCATTGAGGTACCCAACCTCTTTGATTAGACCTTGCTACAGTAGCCCCGATGAGGAGTAGCAGGACTAGCTAAGTTGGTAGAAATAGATGTGGATGGAGTGGTAGAGAGAGCTACAGTGTAGGAGTCCAAAGACAATACAGAGCTAGCAGGCTGCATCAATGTGAGAGGCATAGGAGTGTTGCACCAGTGCAAGATGGCACAGAGAAGTGTGCAATGGTGCAAGATGCAAGGAGTTGTTGCAGCAGCACAGAGGTCAGAAAGGGAGCACTTGTCAGCAACAAATGGAGCTTAAGCATCAAAGGATGTTTCTAGACCAATAGGAAGGTCAGTTGGGAGTTCTTTTTGTTTCTAGAGTTGTTGGAGCAACAACACTTGGGAGAAGTGTTGCATGCAGAACATTCCAAAGGTTCAAGATCAGGTTCGAGTTGAATGCATTTCTTGTTGAGAGGGAGTGTTGAAAATAACAACAAGAAATGCTAAAAATAGCACTGCTATAAATAATAGTTCAAGTACCAGTGTTGGACATAGAAATAAGGAATGAAAAATGGAAGTGCTAAAAATAGGATTGCTATAAATAACATTTCTGGATACATTCCAATTTTAATTAGTCCTTGAACTAAAATTGAGAATTAAAATTCAAATTTGAGCTCAAGAGTTGTTTGAAAAATAATTAATTAATTCATCTTGAGTTAATTAGTTGTAGGAAATCAAACATGAAGTGTATGTGAAGACATGCAACAATTTCTCCATTGATTGAGGAAGTTATCCCTTGATTAAAGAAGATCATGATGAGTTGTACATTGAGTTGTAATTTGTTAGCTCAGTTATCTGAGTTAAGTCCTGTTAAATTAGTTATAAGAGTTTGTAGAATTAATTGTGAGTTCAGTTAGTTAATGCTTGCATGCATGTAACTGTTGCTCTCCAGATAATTGAATATTTTCTCATAAATAACTCATGCATGTCAGTTCAGTCAGAGACCCAGTTGAGATCAGAGGAAGGGACAATGTACTCTTAGTTGGAGGAATTTTCCTATATAGGAAACTCATCCATACAGAAGGAATTATCTCCTTCAGGTTTGTGCAGTTATTTCAAATGTCAAAGCAGTGTGTGAGGGAGTATTACACACAGGTGGTAGCTTGAGGACCCAAGAGAAACTACACAAGGAAATAGGAGGCTTGGAGGACTAAGGAAGGCATATGCGTTGTCTATGCTGTCTATGAGCAGCATTGATGGATTGTACTGAGAGCTGGATAGCTTGTGAGCTAAAGCTTTGTGTAATCCAGACATATTTCCACTTTTATGATAATACAAAGATCAGGGTTTTTAGCTGAGGCTTTCCCTAGAGTATTCTTCTGTCTTCATGGGTGATTGATTTCTCATTCTCTATTATATGTGTTCTATTTGATCTTGTTCAAGTTGATTAAGCTTCCACAAAGTTTGATAGTAGAAGTAGATCAAGTATTTTTCTTTAGTTACATTGCATTATCAGGTGATCTACAGTGAAAATTTCTACATGGTATTAGAGCTAGCTGATCTATAGAGAAATTTCTACATTAACTTAGTGATATAAATTAAATGGTTGGTAAACACCAATAAACACTAATCCATGATAAACATATATATCTCACATTTTTAAATTTAAAAATAAAAATAAATAAATAAACTAAATTATAACCACATTTTATTTATTATTATTATTTATTAATTTTAGAAAGTATTATATAATTTAATTAAACATATATTATTTAAAAAAAAAATTCACAGCATTCTTAACTGTGGAGATTGGCCCCCACTTTACATGGAGATTCATAATTTCTTAACATACTTTGGCTACAATAACATGAATCAATACCACATGCCCAAAAGACCACAACTCATTTCATGTAGCACTTCTTCATATGAAATTTTCTTTAATCAATTCATATAGTTAAAAGGGGAAAAATGGAATAACTACTTTAGAGATAAATATCAACCTTTTAATTGTGAATGCTACTAAAAGTATTATACAATATTCCATTATCGTTAAATCCGTACCATCCATCTAATAATTATTTTGTGGATAGGCATTTTTATTTTGGAATATGTCAGTAGGCATATTTATTTTGGAATAGGGATTTATTCTCCATAGAATATTTTAGAATATTTTTAGTAGTATACACAAATTACAATGATATTTTCTTTTTAAATTAGATGTTCTATTTTTCCTTTTTAATCAAATTCATTAATTAAAAAATATTTGATATGAACAAATGTCATATGAAATGGTTATGATTTTTTGGGAATATTTTATTGATAAGTCATGGTATGGGCTCATGGTATTGTAACAAAGCCTATTTAATGATTAAGAATCTAGATCATAATGTGAGGGTAAATCTACATAGTTAAAAATCATGTTTCTTTAATATGTATATATATTTAACATATATAAAATATTTTTAATAATAATCATCACAATAATAATAACAAATCTATAATTTAGTTAATTTTAATGATTATTTCAATTTGAGCAACTTGACATATATGATGAAGTTGTTTGATGCATACTAAGTTTTGATGTCTATCAACATTCACCAAGAAATCAATTTATATGGTTGCACTAGTTGATAGTTAAATTACAATTTTAAAAGTCATATTCCAAAATAAACATGCCTACGTGCATATTACGGTAGCGATATAAATTAAATGTCTAGTAAACAACGACAGAGATTATAACTCTTTGCTTCATGATACATCTCAAATTAGAGTTTGGATATTTCTATTGTGAGGATTTAGAGAGTGTTGAGATCTCAGAGCTTCCACATTATTCATTTTTTAGTTTCAACGTTTCGAGTCAATACCATGAGTCATCATCATGAAATAAATCTAGAAATTTAACTAAATTATAGCTTTATTTTAAATTATTATTGTTATAATTAATTATAAAAGAATTAATGCATGAGTTAAATATGTACTATTCAAAAAAAAACATGTAACAATGTTCTTAACCATGGATATTTTTAACATGTGAATAGAATTTGTTACAATATCATGGCTTATCAATATCATATGCCCAAAAAACCATAACTCAATTCATATGACTTTTTTTTAATTAATCAATTTAATTGAATGGAGCATAACTAATTTTAAGATAAATCTCAATTTTAATATTTGACTACTATTAAAAATATTATAAGATATTTCGTGGAGATTAATTCCATACTATCCTTCTAATAATTATTAATATTTAAAAGTCCACATGGGTAGACTCAAAGCGGAATGGCCATGGAAAATGAAGTCTCAACCGAACCGGAATTATTGGGTTCAAATCTGGGCTACCCTTCCCCATTGAGGGGTACTTAATGGAAATGTAAATCGGAAGTCCCCGCCCCAGCCTACAAAAAAAAAATAAATTATTTATATTTAAAAAAAATATTTAAATAAGACTATAATAGATCCATATAAGTATTGATAAGTATAAATATTAATATAATTATAAAAAAATAAAAACAT
Organism: Pinus taeda; assembly: GCA_000404065.3. Lineage (NCBI taxonomy): Eukaryota > Viridiplantae > Streptophyta > Pinopsida > Pinales > Pinaceae > Pinus > Pinus taeda. The sequence goes on along the minus strand of APFE031635854.1, from coordinate 11,420 downwards.
TTTAGATCACAAATCTACTTGTGAGTATTGAACCTATGACTTCCTTTTGACAGGTCAGTGAAGCATCCAAAAACTTTATATATGAAGATATCCACCCAAAGTCATAGAAGCTATTGGATGCAGTGGACCTCTTTAAAATTATGTTGTGTGAAGGGATTCTATGATTTTTAAGTGTCTTGGAAGATGATTACATCATCCCATCAACCCATTGTGTTAGGTTAAATTATGATGTTTCATATAAGAAGGAATTTATGAACCAATATAGGCACCTTTTGTAAATGTTTATTTCTCAGTTATATATATATATATAGTTATTTCCATAATAAGAATACATTTGATATGAATTCACCTCAGGTTCTTGTTGTTGGATTGATAAACCACTCTTAGAGTGCTTGCCACAACCGGTAAGCCACCCAATATTGTGAATTTTTATTGTGTCTGCGTAGCCGATAAACCACTTAAAACATAAGTGATTCATGTCATCTTTGAGTTGAGTATGTCCATCTGTTGAAACTACTAAATAAAATTCCCCTTAGATAATGGATTTGGCTCAAGGGTGACTACTACAAGTAATTTTCGGCTACAGTGAGTCTAAGGTTGGGTTGAAAAGTGAAATGACACCTTTGGTTTGGACATTTGTCTTTTTCTAAATGAATTCTTTCAGTCGAGAGATGTGAAAATAAATACCTTCCATATGGAAAGTAATATATAGCTCTGAGAAATGTTACATGGTTGTAGAATGTTGGTGGATGAAATTATTGGTTGGAATCATTGAACGTCCTATGAAATTTATGATTTTTTGTCATTCTAATGTGATATAAATCCCTAAAACATTTCCCTATTTTGAATTTATATATCATCTTTGTGATGCTATGCTAATAATTTTCTCATATCTATAGCAAGGGATGCCAATTTCCTGCTTGAAAATGAGAGGCTAATCCCTTTCTTATTTTCCTAAGGAATGGATTTACACCTGTGTTTGTTCTCAGGCTACAGATTAGTCTAAATACCTTTGTATTGAAAGAAATACAATCCTTGTTAAAAGGAAATTGTATGCCTATATTAAAACAATTTGTTCATGAAGCCTTATTTTATAAAATTGCAATCTTAGGAAGAATAGCTTTATCATTTTTCATTTATGTAAACTTGTAAATATATTTTTTCATTCTATAGGCCAAGATGGGTTGAGGAAATGTGAAAGATCGGAAGGGATAGTGTAGGGCGTGAACACACACACACACACACACGAATTAGATGCTTAGGTGTAAACATTTTATACAACAACTGCAGTCTATGACAAGTCTATCTACAACTTAGAAGGGATAACTCTATAGTATTGTACACATTCACTTCGGGAAAGGATTCATTGTATATATAAAATATGTATTGATCTTGCTTAATGCACAAAAGTGGTAAACCTTAAGACTGATAGTATGAGTGTGCCTTCACCATTGGATTAACTAGAGGTTTTACCTCGGAGTTCGATAGATCGAGTTTTATATAGCAACAAATAGGGAATTTTACCATCATGGACACCAAACCACCAGGCCACTAGTCATTGCACAAATGTGAAAGTGTTGTGAAGGGATAGTGGATGGAAGTCAGTAGGTGTAGAGAGTATCTGACATCTAATAAATATATTTTCCTCCTGTGGCACTCGACCAATGGGCCACCGGCTAAACGCAAGTGCCAAGGTGAAATGAACTAAGGAACCGGTATTGATGGACTTTGGTAGATGTGAACCCTTCTTGTTATATAATGTAGAAAGGGTTTCATCTTAGACCTTAGAGGTTTTAAGTAGTCGCACATTAAGAAAAATGTTCTCTATAGTTTTTGGAAAAATTGTCATATCAGACTACCAAGCCACCAAGATTAGAAAGTAATGGTCAAGTGCAAAAGGAGACCAAAGGGTTGATGTTGACAGCCTCTAGTAGATGGAGATCCCTCCATTTCATAATGACTGGTTTCTCATCCTTGACTACCTGGGGATATTAAAAGAAATGGGTAGAAAATCTATTATAATTAGGAACTACATATTTTACATTCTATGGAGGGTTACGGTGCAAACCATTCGCAAGAATGTGGCATGTGCCACATGGAACTGCCACCTAATGAGATATATGATGTGGAATTCACCGAAGATGACATGGCACTAGGGTGGAGTGCCACATCACAGAGATATGATGTGGACTTCACCTTGGATGACATGGCACTAGGGGTGGACTATCACATGGGCATGATGTGGATGCCACGTGGAAATACATAATAACATGGTAGGATTAAAAGGGACATATCTTTAAATGGACACAACAGTAGATTTGGTGGTCGGATTGGGGCAAAATTTATATCATCGGAAAGGTCTCAACAAGATCAATGCAATGGCATTATTTATTTTGAGTTTTGAAAAATTGGAAAAGCATAGAAGTTTTAGATTTGATTTCCATAACTAGACATTAGAGGTAGTATGGAATATGGATGGTAAGGGGGTATGTTACACTTACTCTACATGAATACCCTAGTTTAGCACACGTTTTCTAGTTTGGTGTCTATGTTATTTCTTTCTATGATCCTAGAATCCTTCCTTTTTTACACATCATGATTATAAATCCGAGCCTCATTACCTCTTTTCATATTCCAGCTATACTGTGAGAGTATTCCAATCACTTTTACCTTGAAATCATTGTCATGCATTTCCTTTCTTACTTATGCATGTTGAAATTCCATGGTCTCACTTGCATCATTGAAATCAAATTCCCTTGACCTATATCTAGCCTTTGCTTAGTGTTCTTACCCTTTTTAGAGAGATCATTGTAATGAGTGGATGCCAACATTAACTTTTCTCAACATCATTCCATCAACTTAGAACAATATTTTATCCTTTATTCCATTTATTTCTCTAAGATGATCTTCCTTAATATTCTTCTCATGCTTGCTAAACATTGATGGTTATTGAGCATCCATTTACCTCTATTTCAAGCTCGTTAAAACCTCATGAAAAATACACCCTGTATTGAGCCTACTACTATATCTTCTTCAAGCTCATTAACACACAAAGAAGACACCCTATCGAATAACGTTTTATCTCCTTTTGCATTAGAGGAAATTTTAGCCTAAAAGTGCCCATGAAATTTTCACGCAATTTCCGTGTCATAATATGTAAACCAATAAAATCCCTTTAAATTTAGAAAGAGGTACATGTAAATATTTTGGAGGGAAAATAAGAAAAACTATTTTTTGAATTGTATTTTTGGCTTATCTCCTTATAGGTTTACTCAAATTTCAAGTGTAGACACTCATTGAATGAAAAATTAAATTTCACATGTGACGAGTGCCCATTATGCATACTTTTGAGAAGACCCACATTGATAAAGATTGAAGATACATTAAAAAACATGTTTAATACAATTTTTTAATGTATCTTCAATTTTTATCAATGTCGATATTAATGGGTACTCATTAGGTGAAATATTTATTTTTTCATTCAACGAGTGTCTGCACTTGAAATTTGAGTAAACCTATAAAGAGATAAGTCAAAAATGCAATTAAAGAAATATTTTTCCTTTTCCTTCCAAAATTCATAGCTCTTAGTTTCTTATTTTAACTATTATTTTATTATTTTTCCTTAGGAGACCACTCTTAGGCTGAAATTTCCTCTAATGGGGGTTGTTAAAACTTAACATAAAAGACACAATCAATGTTACCCTTCTTCCCTTTTGTTCTCACTAAACTATGAAGGAAGTACCAATTAATAAAAAAAATGAGGAGAGGGAAATTGTTTGATTATTCTATCAGTGAAAATGGCAGCACAAGTCATATCACCTTTGAACATGGCACCTATTTGTGTCAATACCTTACAACTAGGTTTTAACTTACATAAGAGTTGTACCATACATATGAGTCCTTTTACTCCTCTAACTGCTTATGTTTCTAGTCACTATGAAGTGTGATTCAATGTCTCCTATGTTGTTGCATGATGTAATTTGGTTCTCATTAGTCAATGCTTCCAAGTCACTTTTGTTTCATTCCATTAAATTTGAAAGAGAAGTATAAATCTTTGTCGACCATCTACAATCCTTATTGACCTTTTGTGTTTGTCGTCACTATGTCAAATCTACTTGCTGACTTCATCCATTAACATAATATATTGGTATATTTCATGTAAATACGCGAGGGATACATTAAGTCCCTCCTTCAATAGTTCATCTTCTATTGACTCTAACTTATTATAAAAGAGCTTGATCTAGGAACAAATAATGCATTGAATTTTATATTTCTTAGTGGTAGGCTTCCTTGTGATCAACAATGGGTTTACCTCATTGACTCTAGATCAACCAAATCCATGATTGTTCAATGTTAACACATGTATACACACTCTATCTATTGTACCAAGTACCCTGGGCTCCATTTTCATTATTGGTGGGTCCCCTCGCATCTATTAATGATATACCTCAATGTGTGTTAATGGGACAATTTCTACGATGATCAACATCAACTCATCTATTCACATGCTATAGATTCATACCATCAAGGTTGAGTAAAAGACATTAGGTCTTGTGACATATCACTCTTATCATTAGAGAAATTTTGAAGTCTAAAATGGGTCTCCTAAGGAATATTATAAAATAATAGTGGAAATCATGAAATAAAATTAGATTACATCATCAAATTTAGAGGGAAAAAATAAAAAACTATTTTTTCAACTCATATTTTCAACTTATCTCCCTATGATTTTACTCAAATTTTGAGTGGGAGCACTTGTTGGATGCAGAACTTAATTCTTCATCCAAGGAGTACCCATGTTGCATACATTCGATGGGCTCAGCTACATGAAAAATGAGAGATACATGGAAAATGTGATTGCAATCACATTCTTTCATGTATTTCTCATTTTTGTGTAGTAGGTTCCATCGAAAATGTGCAACATGGGTACTCCTTGGATGACGAATTAAATTCCACACCTAATGAATGCTTCTGCTCAAACTTTGAGTAAAACCATAGGGAGATAAGTTGAAAAGGTAGTTTTTTCTTTTTTCCCTCTAAATTTAAATTATCCCTCATGGTTGACATTATCATGTTGAATCTTGTTGGTTCTTATAATATTGATTTTGGTTGTACATTTTTTTTAGGCCCATTTTTTACCTCAAAATTTCTCTAATGATGGCACCCCACCTAGGTTGTCTTTGAGTTCATACCATCTTATGTACTTTGAGAGCTACTTTGGAGCAATTTTCTTATGTATCCATAGTTTTATTGATGTTTGTTATGACATAGATCCACATTGTATTTCTTTGTGTATATGTTCATTTCATGTCCTTCATAAATCCATGGTGTATTTCTCATGTCCATGTAATAGTATTTCATGTCATGGATCTACAATGTATGGTTTGGCATGCTTGATATGTGTTATATTTTTCACATGACTAATCCCATGTGAAAATTATATGCACCCCCCATGTGAAAATTATATGCACCATGCACATTAGGGGGGTTGTCATCCCCCTTCCATGAGAGGTATTTAGGTAATGGTAGCCACCCTACACATATTTTGAGGAAAGACACCAAAAATAAATTTTGGGGAAGCTTTGTTGCATTCATTTTTTGTAGTTTTCACCTTTTAGCAGATTTTATGTGCATGGTGGATTTTCTCTTGGTATTGTAGTGTAACAACTGCAAAATTAAGATATATAACTAATTATATCAATAATGTGATTTATAATCAACACACCTCTATTCAACTAATTAACATAGAATTTTGAGAAATATGAGCAAAGACAAAATACTTGTAGTGATGATATTCCTTTCTTGTAATTTTGGAGTTGAACGCTATTTGAATCCCGCTAATTGCAAAAACAAATTATGGACAACTCTCCACCCAATTGTAGGCTCAGTCGCACATAATCTTTCTACGGTTGGACACCACCAAGCCCTTAATCAATGTACTACTGCTAGTGAATCTTTTGTCTCACCACACTTTTCTCCGAAGAGAATGGATGAAGGAATAATGAATCTCATCTTCCTCATCATCCATTAAATATACCAAACAATAGAAAGGGGCCCGCATGCACACATTCCATGTGTCAACATGCAGCTTTTATATTTTTATTTTAGGTTTTACTTAATTTAATATTTATCTTAATTTAGTTATTTCTTATTTTATTCATTTTTACTTTTTGTTAACCTTCTTTATTTTTACTATTTTTATAGTTATTTTAATTTAACTGATTCTTATTTTATTTTACTTTTTGTAAGCTCTACTTTTTTTACTCTTATTATAGTTCACACACACACACACACATATCTCCAGTATTATTATTTACAATAATATTTATTTATTATTATTATATTCTCTTTATTATTTATTATTTATTTACTATTATTATATTTTCTTTAATTTTATTATTATTTATTTACCATTATTATATTTTCTTTGTTGTTTATCATTTATTTACTTATATTTTAATATTATATTATTATTATTATTATTATTATAGGACATTACTTACTTCCCCTCTTTAAGAAACTTCGTCCCGAAGTTAAGTTGAATCATTTAACATTTTATTTATTTCGCTATTTATTACTTCATGTTTGCCCTACACCCTCTTTTGAACTAGTATAATCAACAAGCATTGAAAGTTTCCACAACAGTAGGAAAATCTCAAGCAATCTCTATCATTTTTCCCACTTACAGAATGAGGTATAAGCCTCATCGGTCTGTATCATAGCCCAAGGTTGGGCCCAAGGCTCACGCCTCGCTCATACCTCATCTACCCCAAGGCAGGCACCCGACTCAGTACTAAATGCAGTAGTACTCTAGGCATCAAATTCCTTACACCGCACTAGATTTCAGCAATATCCCAATGCAATATCCAACACTTAGTCTCCTCAAGATTGTCACATAGCTCCCGAAGAGCTATACAAGACGAAAGAACCATTGGCATATGTAGTGTTGATTGAATTTGTCCCCAACCCATATGGTGTTACATATTCTCCTTCGCAGGTATGAGTGCCCACAAGATCATGAAATAAACCGACCCTTGTGGCCCATTTGTGGATTTCCTGTCAATCACCACATCTCAACATACATCCGATGCATTAGTTCAAATTGTAACATCATAGAAGATAACCCACATGCCACCTCTTGCATGTCATCATGAGAACATAACATCCTTGTTATAACAAAATTTTGCATGTCATAGATCTACATACAATTACCACACGCGTCACATCATAATATCCTCCTAAGTTATAAAATCAACATATCAACTTCAAAGACATATCACCATATAATAAGTGAACATGTAAATATACCTCATATATTAACATCATAATCACTATACATATCATATTCATCATAAATATACAACATCATTATCATAAAAAATAAATGAGCACCACATATACGTCATTAACCTCTCATCAATACTATACGATATGCCACATACCATCACATCATGAAACATCGTCACAATATTATATGTCAACATTTTCATGTTGATATAAAAATTAACTAAAATTATACCCACATCCACCTTATATCTTATTAATTTACTCGAATACAAATGAATAAAAAGTTTTGTATTATTAATAATTATATATATCATAACAAATTCACAATATATATATATATATAAATTAACAAAAAAAGTCGCTACACAAATATATTTTCATAACCTTCTTTAACCTAATGTAAAAATGTTTATTTTATTTAATATTGTATAACATTGGTAATTTAATTTATATCATTTACAATATACTTAATATTTAACAATTATCATAACATATGCTTTAGACTTAAAATTGTTCACTTGTTTATTTATTTATTTATATATTGTTTACTTAATATTGAAACTTAACTTATACATTGTAATATTGTAACTATATTATATTTAGGATTTAGACTTTGCTGGGTAAAAAGTGTTGAAAATAATAAAAAAATGAAATTCAAACACAATTATATTTCGTTATCCTTTTGTGATCCACTCTCTTTTTGTTACATTGATGCATTGATCAAGGGGCATCCTTATTTTTTAGGGCTCACCCATGGCGTGGACTTTTGATTGCGAGTGAATAACAATTTAGAACCTGCGGAAATAGAAATATTTATGAAACTTCAAGCTTTGCACAATACAATCGCTTCTTAGGCATGATATTTAATTAAATGCAATGGCGGCTTCAAATATGCAAAATCATGGTATGTAAGTAGTGTGGAAAAATTACGGTGATTTGTCGCATGAACGTCAAAATTTAGAGAGCTTTTAAAAGGGTCAAAACGTTTATTTTCATTTGACCTTTACGATCTGGTCGAAGAGGTGAGACTCTGCAGTAACTCACTAAATATAGTTCTTACGAGTTTCGATCTTGTGACGTTCAATTTGTAAGGAGCAGTGGACTAATTTGAGGAGCATTTCTGACACCATGTGTCACAAATATTGCGATAAGACGTATTTATAGCTATAAATTTTGAATAATTTGTTGTGTAAACTTTAAAACTTGGAACATTTAAGAAAACAATTCATGAGAAGAATTTGCTCAAAATTTTAGGAGCATTTTCGACCCAATGTGTCACAAATATTGCGAGAAGCAGTATTTAAAACAGGGAACAGGGAACATTTGACTATTATCAACATCCTATCATAAATTGAGATGAATTTGAATGGTAGTTCTGGAATTGTGGTTTCAAATTGTGGCCAAGCTAATTGGCTCTTTGAAGCCAAGGATAGTTTCAATTCAATTAATGATTTATCATAAGAAGGAGAGTGTAAACGGAATCTTAGTACTAAATAAAAAGTTAGCTGCAAACCTCTGGCTTTTAAACTCTAAAGGACGTCTCAATCGGGGTCGTGAAAAGTAATTTAGCATTATCTGTAGCATTCCAGCGAAAACATACCAATAGTAGACAAAACGTTGAAGTGATTTACATGGCTTTTGCATATACAATTCTTCAATGAATTTTTTCATTGATAACTGTTTTGTTGAATCAATAAAAATTCTAGCCAAGACCTTATAGCTGGAATCTCCCTAGATGACAACCAAATAACTTTTAGTTATTTATCACTAATTATAAATAATTAATTTAACATAATTGAACAAATTGCAAGTTAGTTTAGTTATTTAATGTGTGTGTTTACCAATGAATCTTCTTGTTTTGTTGAGAATTTGTTTGCAGGAATTATTTGTTTCAGTTTAAAAACTAAATGTAATCCATTTTTAGTTATTCTTTATCTTGAGCATGGATATGCCCAACTCAAGGATGATCTTATTATGTTTTATACTTGGTTATCAATTGTGGCCCCAATTTGGTCCCTTGGTTTTGACTCCTTTTGTACATTTTGATATATGTTAATGCTTTTTTCTCATAAATTTTACTTCTAAACTCATGCATTATGGGACATATATGATAACCCTATTTTCAACTTCATTTCAGTGAGAAAAACCTAGTTCAACTTATCATAGTTGATGGCTAGAATGCGTCCCCTTTCACCCCTGTTATTGCTCATATGGGTCTTTGAAGGAAGTTTTTAGATGTTAGAGAGATGGAATTATATAATTGAGTATTTTATCATAATTATTTTATGATAATTTCATAATTATGAAATAGTAATTATTTCATATTTGAAAAAAAACTCATAATTAAGAAGAAGTTTCTTAGTAAGTTGGGAAAACCTTATAATTGAGCATGAAACTTGTACAGAACTTATAATTTCTTGGCTCACATGCCAACAAGTATATCCATGACTTATATCCACCTAATTCACATGTCATCAACCCTAACTTATCATTTCCCTAAGCATCTAGATACATCATCTCAAATCTAGGAAAGGCCTATTTATTGAGATCATCTTAAGGGTGAGAGGGAGAGGAATCAAAGAGTTAGCACAATAATTTTGGTAAAATATTGTCAGAGTGATCTTCTCTCTCATCTTAAACGAGCCTAGTTTGTCAATACGTCAAGGGAAGAGGAGAACCAAGGATCAAAGGAGAGTGCATACTATAGTTAATGTATAATTTCGTATGTACTTTCATCATGATATGAATGCAAACTATTTTCCTTCTCCATTTCATGTCTATGTATGTGATGGATATGCAATATACGTGTTGTATTAAGTTCATATTTCATGCTAACTGGCCTTTTATTAGGAAAATATCATCCTCGTTCATTTGTGCACGTGTGCATGGGTTTGGATTCAAGAGTTGGAGTGGGATATCCAATTACGAGTAGGTTTTCTAGCCACAATAAGGGTCTAGAAAATACATCAACCTATGAGGGTTTGAAGTATGATAATTCATCTATTTTTGTATGTTATTTCTTTGGTTGGAAATGGAATTGTAATTAGGATATTAGCTTGGATATTCCACCCACTTTTTGGTAGATCCTAAGTGTTAGGATATTCCGACACATAGGAAATAGTTAAGTTCAACTTGGTCTAGTATAAAGTTAGGTATAGAGTTAGGTAAAGTGTGTTTCTGTACCATTGTACATTTTGTAACTTACAATCCGACGGTCACAATATGTAGTGATCCGACGGTTCATTCTCTCCTTGGTATTACCGACACTTGATCCGTGGCTTGACACCCGATTGGCCCATGAATTCTATTTAAAGCGCATGGAGGGTCATTTGTAGGTTAACCGTGCATGAGAGAAGCTTATGTAAATTTTCATTCTTTCATTAATAAATTGCCTGTAGTAGCCACGTTGGCGCATGTCGTGGACTGTTTCCCTCTCTGAGGGTTTTAACCACGTCAAAATACTGGTGTATTGATATGTGATCTGTTTGTAAGCGGTTTCCTTTTGGTGTTCTGTCTGAGGAACTTACCCTGTAAATTCCTACATGGTATCAGAGCTATTTGAGGGCCGCGTCCGTTGGTGATCCGAATCTGAAGCCGGTAGAACTGCATGCGGCTGTCGTTTCCTAGATCTACTGTTTCTGACTGCTTTCGGGCCAAGAGGACTGCTCTGTTGTGTTCGGAGCATCTGTTCCAATGAGGAACCCCTTTCGTTTCACGTGAAAAGGTTTCCGGTAGCCCTATCTGCGTCATTTTTAAGATCTGGAGGTATACAGTCTTTATTTGCAGTTTACTGTTATTTTCTCTCTGCTTATTTCGGTTTCGGTTTATTTAGATTTTTTTTAACCAGATCTATACCTTTCATTTCTATGTATGCTCTTTGCCCTGCGACTCTGTGCAATCTGGGCAAATCAGAAACAGAAAGGAAGGATTTTTTCTCATGCGTATGCTCTTTTCCCTGCACCTTAGTGTGATCTCGGAAAATCAGAAACATTAAGAAAAATATTTAGTTTTTTGGCTAAAGCTAACTTTGAGCCACAAGGTTCAATTTTTTTTTAAAATATATAGTTTTTTGGGTAAAGCTAACTTCGAGCCATAAGGTTCGTTTTTCTTGCATGTCCGTGTTGGGTTTTGTG
>APFE031635850.1:0-11073 GCA_000404065.3 Pinus taeda | reverse complement strand
TATTATGCCTATGTTTATGTTATGAAATGTAATGCTGAAGGATACATCAGAGGAATGAAAACAATGTGCTTTTCAGGCATGTTAGGAGAAGCATGGATGATAGAAGGACATTGGAAGAAAGGTTGCTTCGTAGAGACAGTGTGGTTTTGGATGTGTGGTACTATTGTTGTGTATATGTTGTATATGTTGTACATGTTGCATTTGTGATGTTGTTCACATGTGATGTTGTGCATATATAACATGTGTACATGTTGTTTATGCATTGTTATGTACAGGGTGGTACAGATAGTGTTGTGTGAATATTGCATATGTAGTGTTGCACATAGATGGTGCTATTTACATGTTGGATAAGAAATGTTGTGTACATAGGGTGTTATGTACATGTTGTATATGTAGTGCTATGTACATATGGTTTTGTGTGCATGTTGTACATATGGTGTGGTGTGCATGATTGTACAAGTGGCATTGTGTGCATGATTGTACAAGTGGTGATGTGAGCATGTGGTGTCGTGTACATGTTGTATATGTGGTGCTATGTGCATGTGATGTTGTGTACATGTCGTGCATGTGATGTTGTGTACATGTGGTATTGTGTACAAGTTGTACAGGTGGTATGATGTACATGTGGCATTGTGTACACATTGTGCAGGTGGTTCCATGTACATGTGATGTTGTGTACATATTGTGCAGGAGGTACTATGTACATGTTGTACATGTGGTACCGATCTAAATGTGGTATTATGTGCATGTCGTACATGTTGTGTTGTGTACATGCGTTACTATGTATGTGCATGGTGTAGTTGTGGTGTCGTGACATGTGTACTCATTGTGTTGTACTCTATGTAGTACATGTATTATGTGGTGGTGTATACTGGGTGTAGGCGCATGTATTGTGTTGTGTTGTACACTGGGTGTAGGCGCATGTATTGTGTTGTGTTGTACACTAGATGTAGGTGTATGTGTTGTACGTTAGGTGTAGGTGCATGCATTGCAAGGTGTTGTATGTTGTGTGTGGTTGTATGTGTGTGATGCACACTATGCATATGTGCACTTGGTTGAGGAGAAATCACTGGGTGTTTGTCAGGTGTGGAAACCAATCCAAAGTGCATATGGAATAAGGACAAATGTAGAAGCTAAGGATTGATTAAAGGATAAATGTCAATATTTTATTTCAATTTTATTATGCATGAGATTTATGATTCTATCCTATGATTATTACATGTGATCTATGATTTTGGTTTATCACGGTTACATGCGATGTATGATTTTGATCTATGATGGTTGTGTTTTGAGCTAAATTGATGTTATATGTTTATACATGATGATTTGGTCAAAGATGCTAGTTTGACTTTTTGTGACAGGAAGCAAAAAAATTGCAAGTGTACCTTGTTGACGGGCCACTAATGAGGTATGATTTGAAGTTATTTCAATTTATTTTAAATCTAATGGAAGTTATGTGCTCAGTATAGGAAGCATGTAAATGTCCTGTTGGATGGTTCAAATCGACTGCAAGAATTAACAATAATGAAAGAAATTGGAACATGCATCAGTATGTTGGTAAAGCATTCAGGAGCAGGGCCATTGTGGGACAATGGTACCCAATAGTGTCCATTGATTTCCATGAGCATGCTATGACCACTATGATGGTTTGAGGCAAGGATATGCCTTGGTTTATGTGTCTTCCAATTTGAGGAAGCCTTACCGAGGGATGGACTACCCGGAATGCGGGTGCCAACAAAACTTGTAAGGTGTGTGACTGCACAGAAGGGGGTGACCAGATTTTCCAAGGGACTGTGTAGCAAAGAAGGGAAGGTCGGGGATATATTTATTTTGGTCATTAGCATTGCCAAATGGAATCATATGCACATTAGGAGTTCGCCCTAGAACAATGAGTCGATAACTATTCTCTGAGAGGACAAGTGGCGCAGGATTGTAGCGCTAGACATTGGATGCAGTTTTGAATTTGACAGTGGATTCTGGACTTCCTGGAAGGAGGTGAATCTTGGTATTACCTTGAGGGTGGAGGTGTGAGCTTTTGGATTCCCTTGTTGGAGATGTAGGCATCATATCATTTAATTTTTTGGTTGAGAAAATGTGCATATGTATATATGCGTGTATTATTGTAATTACTGTATCGAGCTATATTTATAAAGTTCCACAGACAATATGTTTTTTTGTTGGTTGAAGAAAATGTGTATAAGTATATGTGGATTGTAAATACCGTAATGAGATGTGTTATAAAGCTCCAGTAAATGGTATGTTTGTCATGTTTTAGCAGATGGTCATTGTAAATATTGCAGCGAGCTATGTTATAAAGCTCCATGGGAAGTATGTTTTGTTTCAATGGTATTGTTGGTTATAGGTGTCATTGAACACCGAGGAGGGTGTTCCCCCAAGGTGGACAGTTCTGTAACAACCTTGGTGAAAGTTCCATGTAATAAAAGTTAATAAAGGAAAAAATAATGACCATTGTTGATGGGACACTTATTCCAAGTTGAATGTCGGGAATGAAATCCTAGTGTGTGTGTGTTGATTTTGTTGTTAATGGCTAAGGAAATTGGCAAAGGAAATGGCTAAGGCTTTGGAAAGGAAAAATGACATTTTTGGCACAATTATTTATGAAAATAAAGGAAATTTAGGAGAAAAGGGAGGTGAAAGGTCACAGGTTGCACGTGAGGAGGAAATGAAGGAAAACAATGGAAAATGAAGAAAATATAGGCCTCATTCATAAAAAGGCTTCTGAGGATCAATGGTCAGGCTTGGTCAGTGTAAGCTTATGTCAATTCAGTTCTGGAGTTCTCTTTTTATTCTCTCTTTCTCTCATACTCTTGGACACTTAGATTTTTCTTCGAGCACTCTAGGAGAGTGTGGCATACTTGGATTTTTGGAGCAAGAAGGCAAAGGCAGAGTAGGAAAGTGCAAGAGGACATCGGGACCAGTAACTACAATGGGTTTTTCTTGTAGGTACCAAATTGCATGTATATTTTCCTCACTAGTTTTAGCATGCGTGGCATATGCATGTGGTTTGTTGGTTGTGATTTTTTATTGGCATGAAGGATGGCCAAGATTGACAATGGATTGCCTAGCCTTGTCATTTCCTAGATATTCATGGAGATTGTGGTTTTATTTCATTGTTTCGTTTTGGTTGGTTCTCATGTTTCCTTAGCTTGGGTTGAATTATTAGTCCTGGAAGCCCTGGTTAGACAAACGCTCTAGAAACCATGTAACATCTTGGGTTAAGTTGCTAGTTGTGGAAGCCTTGGTTGGACAAATGCTTTGGAATCCCTTGGTGGGTTTTACTAGTCTTGGAATCCCTAGTCGAAAAAACGCTTTTGAATCCTAGTAAAAGTTGTGGGTTGAGTTACTAGTACTTGAAGCATTAGTTGGAAAAACTCTCTAAAAGCACTGGAAGGCTTGGATAGAGCTCAATATGATGATGGTTTTGTGATGTCCAATCGTAAGGTGGAACCATTGTTTGATGGGTTGAGGTGGATGGCCTCTGGAAGACCTAGATGGTTTTGGATTGATGTGTTCTCTAAGCTCCCACATTCATGATTGGAATATCGAATGAGGGTGAATGGCTGAAGAGATATTTGGATGAGCCATTCTACGGTCAGGTGGAACATGGTAGTCCCATACCGGGTTGGATTTTGCATCATTAATGTGAGGTTATTTCTCCTTGTTATCTCATGAGTATTATATCGGTTTATATTTGGATTATATGGCTATTGTTTCCTTGGTATTTTTGTTGTTATTATGTTGGTTATGAATGTGTATTATGACAATGGCTATGTATGGCTCCCATTATGGTTTTACTTGTATATGAATGAGCAATGTATCTATGGCCTAATGGATGAAACTGCAGCTAATGTGATAAGGAAACAATGCTTCATAGCTAATATTAGATAAGTATGAAACCCCTATGCTTAGATCTATTGTTTACACCTGTAGATTGCATTGATGCCAAGTGTTTGACAGAATACCATTCCCCGTTGGGGATGGTCAGGCCTAAGCCTGGAGTTATTTTTTGGTTTATTAGTCTTTTCATCATGTGTTTAATGGATTTCAGAAGTTACAACAAGTTCTAGGAAGTGGTTGGAATTCCAGGCTTGAAAAGTGCCTTAAATTCCCCGGACTCTGGCACAGGTCTGCCGGAAATAGTCCCTAGACGCAGACATCTAGGTTCATGGAAGCATCGAGAGATCTCTAAACGCTAGCATGCCCATAGAATGGGAGTGTCCAGAGGTCAAGTGGTATAAAACCTCACTGGAACTCAGGGGTTGGTTAAAAGAAAGGTTGGGATGGTTCCTAGGGGTCCTATTGTTGATGTTGAAGGTCTGTATGGTGTGTTTCCGTCAGTTCCACTTCCTTAACGTGACTTTGGAGGTCGAATCATATCATATTAACTTTTCATTATATGTTCACCCTGGTTGGTCGGTTGCTTGGGTAGATGTGGGAGGAGGGTGTTACAAAAGGGGGCAAAAGAATGGAAATGTGTAAATTCAATGTAGGAAGCCCTAAGCATAACATGATTGCATGGTGTCCAATGGTTCATTCCTTATGGAATATATAACCAATGACGACCTCAATCCCCCAATCCCATTCCCCTTTTTGAGTGAGTGGCATTCATTGAGTGGTATATTTCATATTTTGCTTGAACTATAAAACGACTTCTCTAAAATATACTTGTCACCTTTCTGAGTACAACATTAACATGTCATACAAGAAAGTGTAAAAAAACTCACTATATGAGGGGGTGGGTAAGATTGAATATTAAGAGATATAATATTTGGAGCAGTATAGAAAATGTAATCACTTTATTGGTAGTCTCGCGCAACAAAATCAACAACATGTTAACAACAATGGTGCATGAAGATTAAAAAATATCCAATACTTGCGAAGGGGTTTTCCTGCCAAAACAAAACATTGTGTCAGAGATATGTTTGTGTTAACCTCAAAAGTATTGGATATTCATTTCCTATAAGGATGTTGATGCTAAGGCTCACAAGATGAAGGTAAAAATGATCTTATCACAATGAAAAGTGGTAGTACCCACAAATTTGTATGGGTTTAGAAAGGCCAACTTTGTGTCCCTCTTATCTCACATGGTGGTTGAGCTTGAGAATTATTGTATAGCAACAAAAGGCTAAACCAACTCTCCCAAAATTAAATGACACCCCTATTGTTCCAAAAAATGATTAACATGGTCAAAACTCATCATTATGAGAAAGCCCCTAAGGAAACAATTTCCCTTGTTGATATGGGTATGGGTAAAAGTAAGAGAAACAACTCGAATAAGTAGTTTTGGCTTGTTGTATAAACTTGTAATTCTTAGTTAAACCACCTATGTGACACATTTTATGATCCAAATATGTAAATGAAGAATTAGACTAATCAAAACATTGTAAACATGTTCATTGGTTCCATGAATAAATAATAGAAATATATTCAAGCCTCGTATTATTAGAAATTGGGATGCAATAGAGGAGGTTTGGCATCATGCATTCTACACTAGGGTCTCTTCAAAAGAGCATCATGAACATCTTATTAAATCTCCTCTTAATCCTAGGGAAATAATAGGAATATCGACTTAGAACATGTTTGAGACACTTACTTTTCATTTTATGTATTGAATAGTCGCATGATGAATCAAACCATGTTTGAGGCTTGTACTATTCCTTCTATGTATGTTTCCATTCTAGCAATGTTATCTTTGTATATAACTGGTGATATGATTGTTAGGATGCCAGAGTCAGGGGATGGGTTACTCACACCATGCAAATGCAAATTTATGAAAGACTTGACCTACCATATGTTATTCTTACCTTCAATCTTGAAGGTTAAAATTTTATAGGTTCATTGATGAAGATCTTAAGAGAGAGATGGTAGTCATTGAACACCACAATGGAATGTGAAATGTGAAATTATAGAGATAATTTTCGTGAAATTATGGGAATAGTAGTAAGAATATCAAATCTATTTCTTATGTAGTGTTTTCAAATTAGATATATATTGTATGTTTGCCTATACGAGAGGTAAATGCTTGAGCTTTGATTAAAATCTGATGTGCGGATTGAACAACAGAATAATTATGGACGGTTAAAAATAGAGAGATTTTTTCGTTGAAGTATGGGAGAGGCAACCTTTTATGTTGTCTTAGAGATATGTATGTTTAAGAAATTTATTTGAGCCATTCTTTAGAATTGAATGTGAATTAATGTTAGAAGTGTTTAAATATTGTGATTCAATTGAGGATGATATATGATTATATTTAGTTTTTTTCTAAATTTACATCTTTTTTCGTATGAGATGATCATTATTACAATCCTTAGAGACAATCATCTTATATGTTTACACCGAAAGTGTTCCATCTTGAAATATCTCACTATCGACATTCTTCTACGTTTTTTTTTTCCACTGTTCGTTCAAGTAAACAACTGTCGTTGTTTTCCACGTTTTTGTTTTCTTGTCGTAGTTTTTCCGGTTGATTTGACCAAACAGTAAGGAGGCATGCTACGTGTTGGCCATAATCCGTCAATGAATTTGAGAAGTAGGATCTCTTCTAGCACTGCCATTTCTGCAAGGCCTAGCGTTGCTATTGGACCAAGGAGAATCCTAAGAAGCGTCCCCATCAATGGTGGCTGCTAGAAAAACAGAAAAACCAGGCAGCCGAACCTTGACCCCATGAAACCATTACTATCAGCATCGAGAATTCAACAACACTCTTGAAAATAATATAAAGATCCCATGCAAATTTTTTTTGGTGGGGTCTGCGTTCCTCGTAGTGTGATATTCAAAAACTCTGTATTTGTTTTACAATTCAAAATCTGTTTCTAGTGCTGATTATTTCCATTAAGAACAATCAAGAATCTAATGAGTTACTCGTCCTAACTCATGCATTTCCCACGAAATATAAAGGATGCATTGCAAGGTTTTTTTGAGAAATCTCCTTGAAAGATTTAGGCGATTGATATTGGCATGTGATTAAGGTTGGTGAAACCAAGTAGGTATTATTAGAATTGAGGGATTTGTATTCTTCACATCCAAACTTTGTAACATAACATCACTAAATGAGAATGTGGTTAAAGGAAATATGTCATCAATGGTTTATGCTTTTATATCAACTTTTATTATTAACTACATTATCTTATTAAATTAAGATGTGCTAAATCATAAAGAAATAATAGTGTAATTGCATAAATATATGTATTTATCTACAAGTTGGTAGTCAAGAGCATGGCTGTTATATAGCGTGTCCTTTGTAATATCTCATGTTTTGTTATTTTGTTAAGACTTTGATCTAATTGGTTGAGTGGGAGTTTATAGCTCAAGAAACTTGAGTTTCTTTTACATGTTAGTTATAATCCCAGTTCAGGAAAAATGGCCTAATATAGATCTCTCTTGAATGAAGTTTAATTATTTATAAAAAAAATATAAATTATATTTTATGGAATTGTTAATAAATTTTATAATTATATATATGTTAAGTTTGAAATTAATTAATTTTTTTATATAAAATTTAATTTTTTTAAATTATTTTTACCATTAATTATAATATTTTTTATTTTTTTTCACATATATTATATATATCAGTTCACTTTTATATATTATCTATATTAGATAGTGCACAAATTAATTCATAAATGTGACTTCATAAAATTTTCAAATAAGTAAAAAGGTAAAATGTTGTATGTTGGTTGTAATTTTAAACGCAAGTTGCTTTGTTCAAATGGGGAATTGCATGGAATTTAATAGACCATATCATATAAATAAAAATTTATGAGTATTTGTGTTATTAAGAGACTTTTTAAATTATGTAGCTGATTTCTAATTCTAAACGTTTGTTATGAGCATGCATAAATGGGTTCTATTCTTAGCAAGATGATCTTCCCAAATATTCTATTCCTCCGGTGTATCTTTGCATCTTTAGGGGAAATTGCTAGTTATATATTTAAGTATAGATAAACTATTTTTATTAGCTTTTCATGAGTTATTCTAAAAGGGAGAGGCTAATGGTCATCTATGTTTGCAAGTATGGAAGATATAGAATTTATCTAGGCTATAGTGGATGAATGGGTGAAAGCATGGAGTTGGGTTACACTTTTTGGCGAAAGGGCGTGTTTTCGTGAAACAATGATGCTCATTCGAGCAATTTTCGCTTAGTCGAGCTCCTCTGGTGCTAACAAATGGCTCGATCAAGCATTAAATTAACTCTCTATTGTGCTATTTTGTAACCCCGGGTTAGGAGCTTGATCGAGTTTTAAGGCTCAGTTTGCACAAGTGTGAAGTATGTATAGAATTTCTTACTCCTCACATAGGTTTACAATATAAATTTTTAAGATAATAAAAACATAAGGAAATCATAAATTTTAAAACATTATTTGATTAATTTGAATTTGAGTAATCTAAATTTAAAAGTGCGAAGTATATATAGAATTTTTTACTCCTCATGTAGGTTTGCAATATATATTTTAAAATAATAAAAACATAAAGAAATCATATATTTTAAAACAACATTTGACTAATTTAACTGAATTTAAATGTGCGTATGAAATTATTTCTAAAATAATAATATTATAAAATTTAGTTTAGTTTAGTTTGTTGTTCTTTTTTATATATTTATTATAATTTGATTTATTTTTATTGAAAATTTCTAAGTAAATTTTTTTCTAAAATGATTAAGTATAAAAATATATTATATTTAAAATCAAAAGAATTTAAAAAATTATTCATTTTCAAGAATTTCAAAATTGAAAAAGAAAAGTTAATTTTTGTATTATAGAAAGTTATAATTATATTATTATAATTGTTTTATCTTTCTTGTTAAAATAAAATAAAATAAAATTTGAATGTATAATTAAGGAAAATTACAGTTGTAAATATATTTGAATATCAAAAAATTATTTTTGTGGAATAAATAAATTTTATCATTTGTATGGAGAGGTTTTGTTTTTCTTTTATTTTTTCCTTTTTTTAAGATAATTATGGCAGGCACTCGATCTAGCTATTCAGGGCCTAAAAATAGAGTTTTAGCTCCTCTTCTACATATTTCTATGCAACACCATTTTGTACTCTAGCGAATTCCAAGCAAAATATTGTCCTTAAGTAGCGGAGTTGATCATGTTGGATTCGGGAAGGAACCCTCTATCCAATGGCACATGAGTTTGACATTTTGGAATTCATATGCTATTTTTTATCTAATTACTTTTAAACATAATGCTTGAAATTTTTTTGAACACTTTCAAAGAGCCTAAATGAAAAATAATAAAATAACATAAAACATACACAACTAAAAAATTTCAAAAAATACTACTATCTTGAGTCCTCTTCAAAATGGTATTCTTCGTTTTTCAATTTATTTAAAGAGTTGAAAAAAATCTTACATAAGGGTATTCTTCATTTTTCAATTAATTTAAAGAGTTGAAAAAAATCTTACATGAACACACGTGTCACCAAAATGTAATTGAAATATTACTTCGCCAACTTCAAAAAATAATAAAAAAATATAATTTTGCTTTAAAAAAAAAATTAATACGGAAAACTTAGTTATTTTCTCTCGTGTAGATCATGCTCATATATAACTTTTTTTTTTAATTATACATTTTAGGCTAATTTATGTTATGTGAAACACACATAGCTCTTAAGTTTTGCTAAAATTTGCAAGTACATATATTGCATTTAATGGAAATTTGAGAGATTATACAACACTAATTTTTTTTCAAAAAATATCATTAAGACAACAACACAATTCTTCACATATTATCTTTTTCCTCCGAATCAAAATTCATAATGCTTATATGAATTTTGAGGGCTGCAATCCAATAAAAGAGGAAAAACTTGAAATTTCATCACCACATTTGGCCCAAAAGTGTAACTCATCTTCATTCCTTTACCTGAATATCATCACTATTGTCAAATGGTTAATGTGGTTATCCTCTAATGCACTCACATCTATTGGTGTCATCCACCCTATTTTGTTTTAGCTTCTCATTGTGTTATGCTAATAATCAGTGAAAATATATCGTGACATAACAATGACCTTTGATTCCTTTCTAATCCAATAGTCTAAGTAGATTCATTTTATATATCACCACCCCTCCATCATGTCCTCCCACTATATGTTCATTGGCATTAGCCAACTAGAAATTTCTTTTGAATGGTACTTGATGCATGTCTATTGTCTACACATGAATGAATAAGAAGCACATAGAACTTATTGAACGAATCCTCTGATTCATGGGCCTTCTAGAAAATAAAACTCATATCCTTAAGCAACATGATTGTAATGCCTCCTCTCATATTTACCTGCTTTTACAACCCCTCCGAGTAAATGCGAAACAAAGTGTCACTATTACATGACCCAACCTCGTAGCTCTAGTTAAGGAAGTGGGCCCTACAACTGAGACTTATTATCCACAACCTAACATCCTACAGGGACTACATATCACCAAGGAGCTGAAGGAACACCTCAGGCAGTCAATTCTTGAGTTGGAACTTTGTTTCAGTGACCTAGACTCCCAACCACACCCTTGACATTGCCTACATGCAATTGAAGGCCTCCGACTGCACCCAAAAGTGCTCCATGCAATTGTGACCTAAATTACTCAGTTCAATGCCTGTGGTCTCGAGATTTGAGCTACAATTCTAGGCCAACCTCTAGACCCCCCCTAGAATTTCCCGAGACTTCTCAAAATGATAAATAACATAAAGGTGTTGCTAAACATTCAAAACTTGTGCAAGAACTTGACCTAACCAGACCTAACCATGATATTCATTTCATCAAACATATAATGAACATGTAAACTACAGGTCATGAATACATATCTGATCATAGAAGTCTAAAACTTATCTGAGAATCACCAAGAAGTGTTGAAAATAGCAACAAGAAATGCTATAAATAGCACTGCTATAAATAGCAGTTCGGGTACCAGTGTTGGACATAGCAATAAGGAATGAAAATTGGAAGTGCTAAAAATAGCATTGCTATAAATAGTATTTTGAGATAGATTCCAATTTTAGTTAGTCCCTGAACTAAAATTGAGAAATAAAATTCGAATTTGATCTTAGCAGTTG
>APFE031635845.1:0-12998 GCA_000404065.3 Pinus taeda | reverse complement strand
AAGGATTGTAACCATTGGACTCCTAGTACAACATTTGCACCTTCCATTGGAATGGAAACCATTGGGCTAGTAAATACATATTCTCCCTATCAGCATACTTCTTCATCCTCCTTGTAGCATCGTGCAAGCACAACCATGCCAACTCCAAGGTTTCCTCCCAAGCCTTCATGAACTTCTTTGCATGAGGACTCCTAAAAAAACCTCCTGTCACAACGATGTGTGGTGCAACTGGCATCTATCCATTCACCAACTCAAATGGATTGTACCATGTCGGAGAAATCTTTTGAACATTGTAGCTAAACTGTGCAATATCGAAGAGTTCAGGCCAATCCTTCTGATCAGTCGTCACATAATGTCGCAAGTAGTCCTCCAGCAATGCGTTGATCCTCTCGGTCTTCCCATCTGTCTGCGGATGGTAACTCGAACTCATCAACAACTTTGTCCCAACTAACTTGAACAATGTGGTCCAAAATCTCCCTGTAAAATGCGGATCTCTATCTAACACAATGCTCAATGGCATCCCCCAATACTTCACTATGTTCTTAAAGAACAACTCCGCAGTCTGCTCGCCTCCACAAGGCATCTTTGTAGGAACAAAGACAACATACTTGGAAAAACGATCAACCACGACCATAATCCCATTATACCCCTGAACCTGTGGTAAATGAGTGATGAAGTCCATCGAGACTCTCATCCATGGCCTCTCTGGAATCGATAAAGGCTACAACATTCGTCCTTGCCGCTAAGTATCTGATTTGTCTTGCTGACAAATGATGCACGTATGTACATACTCCTCCACATCCTCCTGCATCTTCTCCCAAAAGAATCCTCTCTCCAACAATGCCAAAGAACGATGCTGCCCTAGGCGGTCAGCCAATGGAGAATCGTGGCACTCTTTCAAAAGGTGCCTCCTGAGACTAGATGACTTTGGAACATAGAGTTGGTTTCCAAAGAACAAGTACCCGTCCCGTAGAAAGAACTTTCGTGTCTTCCCTTCCTTTATCTGCTTCACTATATTCTGCACCAAAGTATCGGTTTCAACACTTTCCTTGAGTTTGTTTTGCATCTCTTCTGACATCTGAACCCGACTTCTACTCCTTGCTGCCTGGTCTTCACCCTCCAATGCTGCAAGTTGTCCCTTCCTACTAAGGGCATCTGCTAGCGCATTTTGTCTACCCGGCCTATACTCAATAGACATGTCGAATTTTGCCAAGAAGTTCTGCCAATGAGCTTGCTTTGAAGAAAGCTTTGGTTGTGATGCAAAATAACTTGCTGCAACGTTGTCAGTCTTGACAACAAATGGCTTCCCAATCAGGAAATGCCTCCACACATGAAGATAGTGGATGATCACAGTCATCTCCTTCTCATGAACCAGATACCTCCGTTCTCTATCCTGCAACTTCCAACTCTCATACGCCACCGGATGCCAATCCTGCATAAGAACCCCTCCTATGGCAAAATATGAAGCATCAATGTGTACCTCAAATGGTCTTTCACAGTCAGGCAACTTCAATATCGGTGTTGTAAACATCCTCCTCTTCAAGTCATCAAATGCCTTTTGACATTTATCCGTCCAACACCACCTCTTGTCTTTCTTCAATAAGTCTGTCAGTGCTGATGTCACCTTGGAGTAACCTTCTACAAACTTCCATTGGTAGTTGGTCATGCCCAAGAAAAACCTCATCTCATGGACATTCTTCGGTTCAACCCAGTCCTCAATGTCCTTTACTCTACTCGGCTCCATCCGTATGTACCCCTGACCAACAATATGTCCAAGGAACAGAATCTTGGTCTGAGCGAACACACACTTAGACTTTTTCAAGAACAACTGATTTGCCCTCAGTGCCTCGAACACCATCACCAAGTGCTTCTTATCATCCCCCATGTTATCACTGTACACCACTATATCATCCAAGTATACTACTACAAACGAGTCCAAGTATGGTCGTAGAACATCATTCATCAAAGTGCAAAACATAGCAGGAGAGTTGCACAACGCGAATGGCATAACAAGGAACTCAAAGCTACCATACCTTGTTACTATCATGGTCTTCTTCTCGTCTCCTTCAGCTATCCGCACCTGATAATACCCATGCCTCAATTCCAGCTTGGAAAACACTCGAGCTTTCGCAAGCTTGTCAAAGAAGTAAGGAGCTAATGGCAAAGGATACATGTTTCTCACCATCTGCTTGTTCAATGCACAGTAGTCACAGCACATCCGTAGCTCATTCAAATCCTTCTTCCGCTGGAACAATACTGGAGCTCCATAAGGGGACCTTGAAGGTCTAATGAAACCTCCATCAGCTAACTCCTTTAGCTGTCATTTCAATTCCTCCAACTCAGGCCCTGATAACCGATAAGGTGCTCTTGTCGGGGGTTGCTTCCCTGGTTCAAGCTCAATGTTATGGTCCACCGCACGCCTTGGTGGAAGCTTCTTCGGTAGCTCATCAGGCATCAAATCCACATACTCACTTAGCACATCAAAAATCTCAGCCGGAACAGGCATCCCCACTCCATCACCTTCGACTCCCTTGAACATCACCGCATATGTCTCCATATCTGACTCCTTCATAGCCTTCTCCAAAATCAGTGTAGAAACATGCTGCACCTTAACTTCCCTCCTTTGCCTATGAGTGGGAGAAGCCAAATTTTGTGTCTGTCCAACCAGCACCACCTAATCATAGAAGGGGACAACAATAACCCTATTGCCCTTCAAGAAATCCTGTCCAAGTATGATATCAAAGTCGTTCATCTCCATCAACGTGAAGTCCAACTGACCTATCCAGTCTTTTATCTGCACCGGCACTTCGTGTGCCAAACCCGCCACCTTAGATATACATATAAATTATATTTAAAATTTTACATATTTTGACAAGAAATAGTCATTATAGTAATTGTTTCTTGCCTATTATTTAGTTATTTCTAATTGATTATAATATTTTTTTCGAGCAAATTATTGTCATTTATTATAGTGAATGTATGGTTTCTCAAAATATAAAGATTTTTATGTGTTAATAAATAGCTTTATCTAATATATTTTTCATGCTTCAACTAATACATTCTCAATGCTTTAAATGGAAAAATATTGCTCCTTATCTCAAAGCTTCATAACTTTGATCCTAACTATAATATCACTAATTTAGCTTACAATCCTTTTGTGACCATAACAACAATCATGCAAAATAAACTGGGGAAGTAAAGGTGAAGATACTCCCACAAGGCACACCAAGGGGCCTTTGTAACACATAGAGAACCCGTGTATTTAGACTGAAGGTAACTCCATTGATATCCAAGAATTTTGGAAGTATGTAATTGAATAGCAATAGGAGCATTGAAGAAGAATATATGTAGTTTACCATGAGATATACTTGTGCCGAAAGCTACCACAAGGTATTCTAGTACCTATTTGGAGGCATGAGCTTCTCCTACTATTGGTGGAAACGTAAGAAGAGTTTCATCTACAAATTGTTCACAAAATGGAATTTGATCATCCCCGTGAAGTTCCATACCCCTAGTTTTGTTTGAGGGTGCCACAACCTTAATAGCTCAACTCATTCCCTTTTCCCATTAGTAAGAATAAGTAGGATAATGAGTCCCCTTGTCTAATTCCACAAGGTGGACTAAATGTTGATGAGGGTGGTTCACTTATGAGAATCAAGAAGAAGGCTTTGGAAATAAAAGAGATAATATAATTTATCTATTTGTCAGAAAACCCAAAGGTGAAACAGATGTGATAGATGTATTGCTAGTTGGTTATACCAAAATAATTGGGCATGTCAAGCTTAATGACCATACCCAAATTTTGAAATCTTTATATATCAAATCAATTCATGGGCCAAAAGGATGTTATAAATATTTTTTCCACCTTCACCATAACTAGATTTCTCCTAGAAGATGAGATTTTACATTCTTTGACATGTCTTCCTTAGGAATACATGTGAATTAGGTGGCATTTTGTTTGTGACTATTGGGGATGTTATGCAAAATTAGTAAAATATTGATGGCTAAATGAAGGAGAGAAGAACATTCAATTATTCCATTTATCCATGTTTTAACATCAACATCATAACACAATTTCAACCCTAAAACACAATTAGGGCTTTAAGTTATAGTGAGATGCTAACATTGAAAAGGAATTGAAAAATTACTACTAATATTTTTCTCACTAAAAAAAAAGGTATTTAAGGGATTCCGTTGAAATAATTACATAGAACATCCCCAGTTTGATTACTTAGAAGCACATCAAAGCCTTTCTCATGTAGATATCAATTCAAGACATCGAACTAGTATCCATTTAAATGTTCAAAGAAAAACACCTATTCGAGATGGCTTTTCCTTAGACATCTTTCAATCATATTAGGCCATCATTAAGTCACATGTTTAAGAATTTGTTTCGGATTTTGCATAACATTCCAAATACTCACAAACATAATGTTGCCTACTTCACACAAATTCCTAAGGAAGACATGAGAAATCTCATTTTCTAGGAGAAATCTAGTTATGGTGAAGGTGGAAAAATCTTTTATAGCATCATTTTGGCCCATGAATTGATTCAATCTATAAAGATTTCAAAATTTGGGTATGGTCATTAAGCTTGACATGCCCAATTATTTTGGTAGACTCAACTAGCAATACATCTATCACATCCCTTTCACCTTTGGGTTTTCTGACAAATAGACAAATTAGATTATCTCTCTTATTTCCAAGGCCTTCTTCTTGATTCTCATAGATGGACCACCCTCCTCAACATTTAGTCCACCTTGTGGAATTAGACAAGGGGACCCATTATCCTACTTCTTTTTTATAATGGGAAAAAGGAATGAGTTGAGCTATTAAGGCTGTGGTACCCTCAAACAAAACTAGGGGTATGTAACTTCACGGGGATGATCAAATTGCATTTTATCAACAATTTGTAGATGAAACTCTTCTTATGTTTGCACCAATAGTAGGAAAAGCCCATTGGACATATAAATGATATGATTATAAATCACTTCGAAAACTATGGGGTTGGCAGTATTTTCCCAAGGAATGGACCAAGACATGGAGAATGACATTTGTTTTATCATAAATGTTGTAATAGATTAATATATTATATCTATTGTGGAATACTCCAATATCACTACTTTGATGATGTGAATTGGAACGTTTTCATAAATTCTTCAAAGTAAGAAGAAGTGTTACCATAAGACAAAAACTAGAAGCCATAAAATTCATATATAATAGTAAGAAAAACAGACGGTAAAAAATTTGAATAAAGTATTACAGAATGTGACAAAATGAAGTAGTATAGAGTGTCCTAAATGACATTCAAATTCACCTAGTCGTTATGTAATAACTAAAGGTTCCAACTATTTATAATTTTATTAGAACATCGGAAATGTAAGTCCAACAAGGAGAAACATATGGGGAAGGGAGGGAGTAGGATGGAGGGAGAGGGAGAAAGAAAGGGAGGTAGAGGGAGGGGAACAATGTAAGGGAAGAGAGAGTGATAGACTTAGTGTTGGAGAGGGATAGGGTAATAGGATAGTATAAGAAGGGAGAGAGCAAGCGAGGGAGGGAGTTAAAGAGAGAGAGGGAGAAGGAGAGAGAGAGAGGGAGGGAAAGAGAGAGAGAGAGAGAGGGAGGGAAAGAGAGAGAGAGATAGCGAGAGATGTGGGGGGAGGGTGAGGGAGGGATAAAAAGGGTGAGATAAACGGAGAGGGAAAGAGAGGGATGTAGAGGTAGGTTTAGCATGTAAGAGAATAGAGAGAGGGAGAGAGAGAGGCTGAGAGAGGGAGAAGGGAAGAAGAGAGTAGAGAGAGAGAGAGGGAGGGAGGGAGAGAGAGAGAGAGAGCTAAGTTGATGGATAGATGTAGGTAGCGAGTGATTGGGAGAGCGGGAGGGTGAGAGAGGGGGATTGGGGGAGAAGGAAATGGAGAGGGTGGTAGAGCGTGAAGTAAAGGGGTAAAGAGATAATGGGGAGGAGAGTGAGTGAGATAAAGGGAGTAGCACAGAAGGGGATGGATAAAGTGGGTGGGAGAGAGGGAGTGCGAGTGGAAGAGAGAGAGAGAGAGAGAGAGAGAGAATGAGAGGGAAAGATAGAGTTACTCTTCGAGGGTATAATTCTAAAATTAGAAATTCTTTAATTTTTTATCGAATTGCATGTGGATGTTAAATACGTTGGCCAATTTTTAAGGACTATGCTAAGTGTAGTTGCATGATCTAATGACTTTTCTAATTCTTTCTTTGTTTGGGAAAATTATTGGTGAGACTTTTGAATTATAATGGATAGTTATTAATTTCTTGAGCTATACTCCTTTCCTTGCTTCAACCATTTATTAGAATTGTGTTTCGTTTTCTCAGTTGATGGTCAACCGATATGTACTAAATTGTTGGAGCAACAAAAAAGGTGGAACATTAATTTCCTTATTCTAATGTTTATATTAATTGTTTATTTTAGTTTTCTAACATTGAAACCAAATCTCCATTTCTTGTTGTTTTGTCTGTTGAATCTTGTTACGATCGAACTTCATTTCTTTTTTATATTTTCTTGGTTGCTCTCAAAAATATTTCTACGGTTTTAAATATATGTTTGCCTGAAGCATGATATGGTTGGGTTTCTCACGACGTATGTTTGACTATTCTTCTTTATATCATAGACGGAGTACTAAGTGTATTTGACTATACACAATGAACTTGATTATTTAATGGTGAGGTTGAAGTAACCTATACCCCTAAATTGATTTTCATTGGCATTTCCATTAATATGTCATCCAACCTAGAATGTTTCGATACAACTTCCTGAGTATAGGAACATCGCATTTTATCTTGACCGTAATTTTCTTCTATAATTGTTATTGTAGTAACAAGGGGTGAATCAAAAGTGAAGTCAATGATCAAAACATCATTTTTCTCCTTTTGGGTTTAGTTTACTATCCTTGGTCCTATGCCTATGATGAGCTTCCATTTTCTATGTCATGTTTGTGTGGAGCTGATTTCTTACGTTCTTGTATTTGTTGAACTACCATCATTTTCTATGTTATTCTTTCAATGAATACATTTGTTCCATGTCCAAGCAACTGTAAGACGTCAGGCTCAATAGATTATGCTAGAAGTTGTTGCAATTTTCTAGGCTTTTCTATGGTATGCTAAAAACAATTCATCCAATTTAGTGTAGATTCTATTTTTGTTGTGGGTCTTCAAGTTGAATACGTGCCAAGATTTCATTCCCAATGATTGTAGATGTTTACTTCACTTTTGTTTTTAACTCCACGAATATTTTCTTTGATATTCTTAGGAGATCTGTGAATATTTTCTTTCATATTATTAGGAGATTATGTCAAAGGTACTGATAGGTCAAATATAAATGGCGTTGTAAAATTATGCTTCCCTTTCTTCTTCCTCTTAAACATATGAAAGCAGTAAAAGTATATTTGCTTGTTCTTCTCAAGTTGGTGGTAAAACTGGGAATATTATGTTAGATTATAAATTGATTTTGTAAACATTTGGTGAGTTGTTGGTTGATACAGAACATCTTCCAGGTCTACATATAAAGAGTAGACATACCAAACTTTAGATATTTTGAGGGACAATTGAATGTGCAATGAGGGATGAAACATTTTTTGTACGTGTTGAGGTACCCTCTATTTGTTGGAAGATTTCTAAAGATTTCTTGCGGGCTAACTGGTGAATTTTGCTTCAAGGCTAACCAAATTACTAAAGAGGGGACTAAATGGAGTTATTTTAATTTTTACATCCATACGGATTCATATTCAACATGTCACCAATGTGTTTTGCTCAGTTGTATATTCTTGTCATCATGGTAATTTGAGTAATTTCTTCTAGCACAGTGAGTTTAATGTTAGAGACTCTCCTTATTCATGCAAAATGACAATGGTAACCTATCCTTTTGAATGAGTTTTGTTTAATATATTTATTAATTTAAAAATCAGAATGTAAATTCTTATTTTGATTTTAACATTTTATTTTGAATGGCATAATAGATATCATGCATATCTGAAATGTTAATTGTTAACATTATGCTATAGAATTGTGAAAAAATAACAAAAAACATTACACTATTGTTGAATCTAACAAGGTTAAAGGAGAAGAAATATTTATACTCTCATTCTATTTTGTTGTGATTTGCTTCCTTTGAATGTCATTGCTAGATAAATAAATGACATGGCATACATGTTTTATGTAAGTACTTTTTATACTATCATCCCTTTTTGTTGTGTTTTGCTTCCTTTGAATGTCATTGCTAAATAAAAAAAATGAGATTGCTTACATGTTTTATGTAATGTGTTTCGAATATATATCCCTAATAGTTGACATATCAACAAAAGTAGTAGAAGAGCAAGCCTTAGTCTTAGATTTGACTGAAAACTCAACATTTAATTTAATGCTCAGTAGGAAAAAAATTAGAAATAAGAAAAAAATTAAGATATAAAAGACTTATTTTAACAATATATGTTTAACCCAATAACATAAAGATGAATAAATAGAAACCAAATAGAGAATATTTTTTAATGCAAGAAGGATAAAATAGAAAAAAAGTATAATTATTTATAAAATTAGAGCATGAAGAAATAATAACTAAAATGAAATTCACACACTAACATTAAGACTTTAAAAGGTCTACAAAATGTACACCATCATTACTAGTCAAGATCATTACCATATGTTGACTCTAATGATCTTGAGTCGTGAAAAGTGTTTTTTGGGTCAATATCAATAATCAAAATATTATCTCCAAAATTCTCAACATTTCTTATATTCCTTTTTTATGGGAATTAATTTGGAATTACACTTCATTCATCTTTATCCTGACTATGCTAGACCACTTTAAGTACATAGAAGCTATAACTTTAATGTTATAGTTCATGTGTTCGATATTAAAATTGATGTGTGTTGTAACATTTCAAGAGTTACAATGGCTACTATGCGTCATAGTTTTTAGAATTCATTATGTTAAAGATCATAACGCACTATGGTTTAATTAATTTTACAGTTAATCCCTTGAAAATAATCAAGTGAACAATGTTAGTTTTTCTTAATGGTAATAGTGGTTAGAGGTTGCAATATTAAAGGGTTTGTATTTCTCTAAGAGTATGAATGATCACAATAAATTAATGGTTATGTGTCATATCAATGATTTGACATTCATAATGGTTTTGGTTAAGGGAAACATATTGTATCAGATCTTATACTTGTCATAGTGGTCAAATGTTACATTAAATAAGGGAGACAATTTGTGGAGGTTAATATATAGCACAATATCGACAAATATCTAATAATAAATTCATTATAATGAATTAATATATAAATACATCTGTTAATATATATTTTTTTCAAATCAAGATATTATTGGGAAACTTGATTAGTGTTTCCTTATAATTACCCTCATTGTTTTAATCCAATAACTGATTGGTTGTACTTAAAAAAACCGTTAGTGATTAAGTAGCTAGATTTTTTGAGACTACTAGAGTTTTGCAAAGCTCTTAGAAATATTGAAAAAAAAAGATTCATTTTGAGATAAGTAAATTATTTATATTATCTATCATTTAAAATTTCTTAAAAAAGTTATAAACTAATTATTTTTTAATTACTAATAAAAAGAATTGTTTAATGATTTACTTTATTTATTAATAAAACAATTATTTTATTACTGAATTATTATTAAACCACATGAATTTATCATTTAAATTTCTTAAAAAAAATTATAAACTAATTATTTTTTAATTACTAATAAAAAGAATTGCTAGTGTATATAACTTTACTTATTAATAAAAAACTATTTTACTACTGAAAAATATTATTAAACCATATGAATTCTAATAAAGGATTTTGTTATTAAACAACATATCATCAAATTATATTTTGACAATTTTATTTTTTAGAGCAAAAAAATTATAATCACTTTCCTTGGTGGTGAGTAATTCTGTGAATTCTTTCTCTTATAATGTTATTGCCCTATAAATATAAAGTTTTACTTCTAAATTTGTATTTTACCATTAACCGTTAGTATTTCAAATTGCCAATATTTTCTTAAAAAAATGAATGGTTCTTTGTAAATTTTACTTTTAAGCTTTTACTTTATAAATTTAAGAGATAATTTCTTTTTGTGCTTTATTTTTTTTTATTTTAACTCTTAAACTTTTCTTTTGTTTGTAGATCTTTCAAGAATGGAATTAATATTCGACTTTTAAAATTGAGTTAGTTTTTGCTTTTCTTAGGGTGTCAGAGATCTTAAATTCAAATTGTCGTTAAGCACTGATTAAGGGATAGCGGAATTTTTTTCATAACGATTTCCTTCATTGTTCAATGCGGATTAGAATTTTTCTTATAGCGTTTTCCTTCATTGTTCAATGCGGATTTCTTAAGGACTCCCACCACTGCTCGTCATCAACGGTCCAATTGTTTCAAGACGATAAACGATAAACGATTAGATAAATGAGTGGTAACAACTTAACGATGGTGTTTCCATCGGTAACGCCAATGAGTAGTAAGAAAGATACCTTTGTTGGGAGAGCGTCAAGGGAACGCTGAGCGTCAAACTGAATATCTGAAGGTCATGTGTTCGATCCACTTTCGACAAACCTAAAGGTTCATAATTCTAGTTCTAATCATAATTCTAGTTCTAATCACACTAGAAGTAAGGAAGTCATTTCTTTCCATTCGAATTATCTTAACATTTTATAGTCGTGGCTCTTCTCCGCAACTATGGATATCATTTATGGATAAATTTTTTTGAAGATTTGAAGCCATGCCTTTTTCCTGCACCTATGCATAGGGTGCGGATTTAGCAAGCAATATGCTCCCATTGGTAACACCAATCTTGTTCGCTCTGTATGTATCTTTTTCATAATTCAGGAAGATAGCTTTGTTGGGAAAGCGTCAAGGGAAAGTTGAGCATCAGAGTGAATATCCGAAGGTCATGCGTTAAATCCACGCTCCGGTCCATGTAGGTCATGTGTTCGATCTACGCTCGGGTCCATGCCATGAAGGTCATGTATTCAATCCACGCTCCGGTCCACGCCATTTCTTTTTGAGGTAAGGAAGCCATTTCTGTGCTTTCGAATTATCTTAACGTTCTTTAGCCACGCCTCTTTCTTCTTTGAGCCTTGTTTAAATAAATCCTTATTTATAATTTACTTATAATTTATTTTCAGAACTTAAGCCATTCCTCTTCTTCGAGCCTTGTTTATAATTTTTTCCGGCAAATATGGATAGCGTAGTGTTTATGGATCTGATCCTGCAACTATGGATAGGGTTTATTTTTATGGGTTATTTAGTCCTCAAGATTCGTCTGTCCTCACACTCAATACAGCGAAACCTGAATGGTTATATAGCGTTGCTGCTGCATTAGAAATACATCTTAGCGGCGAAGGTTATGAAGGCATAGTGCTGTTTTGGTAATCTTGTGTTAATTCACTCAGCCAACTAAATTTGCTTTTAAAATATAAACACAAATAATAGCAAAACCTGAATGGTTATATAGCGCTGCGGCTACATTAGAAATACATCTTAGCGGCTAAGGTTATGAAGGCATAGTGCTGTTTTGGTAATCTTGTGTTTCGGCCACCTTAATCTTATTTGGTCCAATGACGAGAAGATATTTTTTATTCCATTCGAGACTACATCAAGCCATAGAATATGAGTGATGGTATTGCATCTTGATTATCATATTATTATTATTATTATTATTATAGAATATGTGTGGTGGTTTTCCATTGTACTTAGGCTTATCGTTATGACTAATGGATATATTTTGAAGTTTCATTTTGCTGTAGGTTATTTATATTTGGGGTTTGCAGAATTTGTCTATGGTAATTGTGCATTTTGTTTATTTTATTTTTTTAAAGGATTTATATAATTTTAATTAGTTGATTTTAAAAATAGTTATTCCTATTAAGAACAAATATTGAGTATAAAATTGTATTAATTAAATTGTTTTCTTCATAATTAATTATTTATATTCATTATATATATATATATATATATATATATATATATATTATTGTTTAGAATTATGTATATATTACATCGAAATTATTATTGTAAAGAAATGTGAAAATCAATTGATATTTTAGTAAAGAGAATGAAATGATATTTTTTTATGTTTATTTGTGAGGGGATGGGGAGGAAGAGTGGGAGGTGGAGGTGGAGGTATAGGAGGAGGAGGTGGACTTGCAGAGTAGGTGGAGGAGGAGAAGGGGGTGGAGGCGGAAGAGGTGGTGGTGGAGGAGGAGGTGGAGGTGGAGGTCTAGGTGGAAGAGGAGGAGGAGGAGGAGGAGGAGAGATCGAGGTGGATGAGGAGGTGGAGGCAGAGATGATGAAGTAGGTGGAGGAGGAGGGGGCAGAGGTGGAGGTGCATAAGGAGGTGGCGATGGAGGAGGAGGTAGTGGTGGCACTGGAGGAGTAGGAGGAGGTCGTGCTCGGACTGGCGGTTGAGGCATAGGTAGAGGAGGTGGTCATGGTGATGGAAGAGAAGGTGGAGGTGGAGGTGGAATAGGAGGAAGAGGTGGAGGAGGAGGAGATGGAGGTGGAGATGGAGGACGAGGATGAGGATGAGGACGAGGTGGCATAGATGGAGGAGTAAGAGGTGGCGAAGGAGGAGGAGGGGGAGGAAGCAGCGGTGGAGAAGGAGGAGGTGGTAGAGGAGAAGGTGGGGGAGGTGGAGGCTAAGAAGGTTGTGGAGGAGAAGGGAGAGGTGGAGGAGGGGGTGCTGGTGGAGGAGGAGGAGGAGGGGGAGGGGCTGCAAGAGATGGTGGTGGAGATGGAGGAGGAGGAGGGCAAGGGGGAGGAGGTGGAGGCGGAGTGGCCGGAGGTAGAGGTGGAGGAGGAGGTGGAAAAGGAGGTGGCGGTGGAGGAGAAGGAGGTGGTGGTGAAGAAGGAGAGGGAGCGGGTGCAGGAAATAGTGGAGGAGGTGGAGGTGCAGGTGTAGGTGGAGGGAGAGGAGGTGGAGGCTGAGGTGGAGGGAGAGGGCGTGGAGGTGGAGGTGGAAGAGTAGGTGG
>APFE031635841.1:0-12878 GCA_000404065.3 Pinus taeda | reverse complement strand
TAAAATTTCATAATCAAAATTAAAGATACTAAAACATTAATACAAAATATATGTTTAAGATATAAAATATTGAATTTTCAAACAATTTAAACAAGTTATGTAAATTTCATGTCCATTTTATGATGCATACATATTATTTACATATCCATCATTACTCGTCTGTTTCCAAACTACAAACTAGTTTAAGAAAAACCTTTTAAATAATGTTAGAACATATGATTAAGCATTCTAAATTTATTAAACAATGCCAAAACATATAATTAATCAATATGGAATTTTAATTACATCATTGCTCAATATCAAAGAGAGATCCAATGCTTCATCGATGGGGTGTTAGGCTTAGGGAGTTTCAAAGAGCATGCAAAGGAGGGAAAGATGACAGTTGAGTTTAAATGTGTGGAAAGTACAAATGAAAAGGTTAAGGGACATCAGGAGGTTGAGGGGCTAAACTAGTACCATGAGAAGACACTCACCCTGAATACAATATCATTTGCAAAGAAGGAAATAACTTCTAGGTTCAGTGCGTTGTGGGCAAATAACATTTTTCAAGGCTAAAGTTTGTATTTATGCTCCATGAATCTTCTTATAAACTATCTAATTTTATGGTTTCTCTACTTTTAGATTTCCCATATTGGTTTTAGTAGTTCTAGGGGATAAAAGTAAGGTTGCAGAATCTTGGCAACAAGGGTAGACTAGAAATTGAATTGTCTTCTTGCTTGGGGTTTAGCTTTAATAACACCTACTTGAAAATGGGGAAAAGGAAAAAAATGTGTTTGAATCTAAAGGCACAATTCAAACTCAAGGTTTTGGGTAGTGTCATGTGACCCATGTAGAAGAAGATATGATGCAAGCACACAACTAGTTCATGTATCAATGCCCAATGGAGGTCAATGCTAGCATATATGAAATTAATATGAAGGCGAAACAATTGCGGGAGGGAATGGATATGGCTTATATTCTAATGGAGATTCAAGGTGTCTAGGATCTAGGAAATTCCACAATTAGGGAGACACACTACTTTATATTAGCATAAATATATTGGGATATGATAGCCATGGTAGCATAGGCCATAGCTCCAAAAAAGTTTGGGATTGCAAAGTTTTGACATCTCTCACTTTTTGAGAGTAAATTTGATGAGTTTGTCAAAGGGATCTTAAATATCCAAATATTAGTTAAACATGCAATAGAAGGGGTTGAACATGCAAATGATTATGAAGGCTTGAGCAATTCAAAGTGCTCCAAAGAAAATTTGATTCAAATTCAAGAGGATTTGCTCCCACCTTTGTCTAGCTTAGTTCGTACTTTGAGTTCTCAAAATCCTAGCTAATGCAAGATGGAGGTAATTTGAGGACTCCCTTGGAGTATCCACAGGGACTTCACTCAATGAACCTATGATCTATCACGTGTGTTCGTGGCATATTAAACAATACCCTTATTTGGCTACATCTTGGAAAATATCCCTAAAGATAATATTATTTAATCCCCTACCAATAAAAACCCAATACACCTTCTCAATTTAAAAAACCCCTACTTACACTAGATATTGTAGGTATCCATTTTTTCATTAACTTTTTTTATACCCCTTTATATATTTTCATTAACTTTGAGGTCCATTTTTTATACCTGTCGATATAAAAACCATTTACCCCCTATATATCCTCCAATATATTGTGCCATTGTTTCCTCAAAATATATCCCTCAATAGGAACCCACGTGGTATGGTATTGCTCACTCAATGAAGCCCCTATGGGAGTATCATCCTGCATATACTAATTTCTAGATTTATCTTATTTAGGTTTCATGTGTTCTAGTACAGATATGTAGGTGTTGATGGTGCTAGACTTGCCAACAATCATGGGATCACCCCGGTATGAAGTCCTATTAACTAGACCTCACACCGTTTAGTGTGGGAGTCCCATCTCGTATGATGGCCTAATTGCCATTATCTTAAAGATTTTCCTCAACTCTTTCTTGTTAGCACAGGAGAGTGGTTTGCTTTGTCTTTGAGTAGTGAGGCTCGTGTGCCTGGTGATTGCTAGTGTTACTTGTGTCAAAGGTTCTTTCATCGGAGAGGGAGAAGGTGGAAGTCAGTCCCAAGTCGGACGAGAGGAAGTCCCAACTCCATTAGGAACACACAACACAACAGGACATGCACAAATTCAAGAGTAGTCCACACGGATGCAGCAGCCACAACACACAAGGAAAGATAACACATACAACACACAACGAAGGATTATGCGTGAGTGCGATGACCGTTATAGCAAGTTTACATGAAAGGCTTCTCTGATGTCCAAGGAGGTAACCAACACAGGCAGGACATCGTTAACAACTCATACAACACATTTTCATATGTTATATATATATTATTATATTTTATATATATATATAGATATAGATTACAACAATTGAATGAGTTCAAGTGTTAAACACAGGTTAAAGCAACATGTATTACAAGTGTTCAAGATTAGTCTTACAACAACTACAACACATGTGTGAAAACGTGTTGGCTTGTTAGCACGCTTCTGAATTAAGAAAAATTTCCAAGACACATCTTTACACCATACATCAATAACCCCATGTGCAGTGCATTGGAGCCACTACTTACTCCTCAAAGAAAAGATTACAAAATCTCAAGGCTATGTGGGAGGAGTCGAGGTGAAGAGTCCTTTGCAGGTA
Organism: Pinus taeda; assembly: GCA_000404065.3. Taxonomy (NCBI): domain Eukaryota; kingdom Viridiplantae; phylum Streptophyta; class Pinopsida; order Pinales; family Pinaceae; genus Pinus; species Pinus taeda. Next base: position 10,202 of record APFE031635841.1, on the reverse strand, counting down.
CAAATGAGGGTGTATGTATAGTCAAGGGTGAAACTGACCCTTGTGGTTGTTCAACTTCCATAATGACTGTTTGACTTCTATGACCTTTCAACTTTACATGACCCTTGATATGACAAGTGGGTCTCTTGGACTTCCATGTTACATTACACTGATTGACAGTATGGCCCACAGTAGAGATGTGGACAACATGACTCATGACAAAACTCAACATGACAGTGCTGGGACGTTCATGTTGTTTTTGGTGCATGTCGAGCTGCAGTGCTACTAAGTGATGGATGTCCTCACGGTGTGTCACAACTTCACCTCCACATGGCATGGTGCGTGGAGTCTTCGATGGTTGTTGGTTCGCTTGATGTCATGTTGGCACGTTGCTTCCTTGCTCACACTTGGTCATGCCAGACATTTTCGTTCATTCACGAAGACGCCCATTCATCAGTTCATTCGTTTAGGAACTCACGATCGTCCGTCTGCGAACACATATTTGCATGTTCGTCTGACCATCCGTCCATCCGTGAACACATTGTTGCACGGTCGTACGTCCACAAAAACATCTTGCATAGGTCATTTGTCTGTTCCTTCGATACCCAAGTGCTCTTTCATGTTCTCTCCTTTGTCATCCCATTTGTCGCCACGTCAAGTTTGTGCATGTATCTGTATCTGCAATCACTCACGACAAGACAACATCAAATTCATACATCTCCTAGTCTACCATGATGCATGGTTGCTTCAGATGAAGGCAACTGGGAGAGCGAACAAGGTTAGCTGGGATGAGGGTTCTGGGAATTGCTGGTGAGAACTGGGCACGAGTCATTGGGAGATGGAATCAGGCATGTTGGTCCAATCAGTGGCTATCCTCATGGTCTGGCTCGGTTGGCAGACAAATCTGCACAAATTTTGGAAGGAGAAATTTGGGCTGCTAGGAAGCTGGGCAGACAAGGATTGTGCAGTTTTTGAGAGGAGAAGTGCCGAGATGCAAGGTAACTGACAGGCATTCTCTGCACAGTTTTTGATAGGAGCAGGTAGCGGGACACTGGTTGGAGAAATTGCACAATTCTTAGAAGGGACCAACAGCAGGCAGCGGGGCACTGGCGGGAAAAACTGCACAAATGCTAGGAGGATGGCCTGCTGACCACCTCTGCACAGTTTTCTAAGCTGAGAGAACTATTGGGAAGCAAAAGGCTTGCTCGAGAAAACTGCATAGTTTTCTGAGGGAACAGCCTGCCAGTTAGTAGGTTACTAACTGAGAAAACTGCGTAATTTTCGAGGGGAGACAAGACATACACTTGATGTATATCCGTCATGTTTAAGCAATTTCCTCAGTTAGCGGAGCGGGCATGGTCAACAACCTCTACGCAATTTTTGGTGGGAGCTGATAAATTCGATGACGGATGAAGGTTTGGCTGTGAGAGGGTGGTCTGATCGTCAAAACTTCTGCAAAATGACTAAGTGTGTGAGTGAGTGAAATGGTGCATACGTGATCTTCTAAAAACACACTTTCATGACTTGTCGACAGGACGTCCCAAAAAATTAAGACACACATGCTCAACATGACTGACCGATAGTGTGAGCGACAAGCGCGACGTGTTTGATCGATCATTGGACGACCAAGACAATGCTTGTGCAACAGTGCATACGACTTCGTGTGTGAAAGTGACGAGTGTTTACTTAGTGAATACAAGAAGTACACACGCAGCAAAGACCTTGTGTATGACCAGAACATGGTCACAAGCGAGATATCATTATCAACATGCAACATTGGTCTATTGAACGGTCAAGCAAGGTAGATGTGCAGAATCATACGATCTCACGGGGTGAACCCGAGTGCGTGAAAACATCAAGTAAGATTCTCAAGGAGGCTCCAAAATTGGATGCGGGCCAAAACTTTGGAGGGTGTTACAGCCACTACAACATTTGACGACACACTGGTAGAACTCCAACTTCTTTATTTTGGTTCATCGACAGCACAGGGCCTTGGTCTTTTTGGGAGTATTGAACCGATGTGCAGGTTGATTGGCTTCCCCACTTACCCCATCGACAGGCATGGTTCACCGTTTTCCAACTCCGTCGAACAAAATGCAAATTTCAGCTTGATTACAGTGTTTCGAATCAGGAAGGGTAGTTTGGCTCGCGTGTTGAAGATTTTTCAGAGTATATGTTTTTCATCTCTGGTGTTGCTCTACTGCCAATAGGCCTGGACAGTACCCCAACGGAGCCACGCAGGAACACACGCATTACTCCACTTCCAGCGAGCCGGGTTAGTACCACGGTGGAGTCACACAAGAACACACGCATTGCTCCACTTCCAACGAGCCTGGTTAGTACCCTGGTGGAGTTGCATGCTTCACCTCTCTACACAAGAAGCCTTTCTCTTCTTTCACCTTTGTATTTTTCAAGAGGACTATGCATAGGCACTTATTTTTTTTTGGATGGAAGAGGGATCCCGACTTATTGAGAGAAGAAGAGGTTGTTCCTTCAGAGAAGCATGTAACACCTCTGACATAGGTTTTCTCATTTAGATATTTCCCCTTCTCCATTTCTACTAGTTGGATGAGCATGAAAACACAAAGCACAAGACTGAGTACAAGCATGGGGCTTCCCGGTGTGGACACAGGTTCATGGTTGGACCAAAGTTCCCCTTGCAGATGGTTCGTATTTTCCATCAGGACTTCATTAGCCGAAGGTTATAACCAATCACAAAGAAGACAGGCGCAAGATTGGCTAAGTTCTATAGTGTCACAAGTCTCTCAAATTTCAACCACATACTCATTCAAAAGCCAGAACTTAGTAGTTGGCAACACTTATTTCTGGAAAAAAAAATAGCAAGGTATCAAGCAAACAAAACAGAAATAGTAAGAAAAGCAAACAAAATAAAAAAATAACAAGCAGCAAATAAACTATGTACATAGCATGGGGTGCGGCCCGACCTATAGTAAGAAAATCAAACAAAATAAAAAAATAACAAGCAGCAAATAAACTATGTACATAGCGTGGGGTGCGGTCCGACCTACTAAAAGTAATGCTTGAGGTCTTGGTTGTTGACAGGAAGATTGTTAATCCTCTCGTCAAGTGATGGTAGACTGTACATGTGTGGGCCAAGCTTCTCGTGGACCAGTATAAGACTATTAGGTTCCACTATCGAAACCTGGTGGTATCCCTAAACGCCTTTAGGTGAAGACGACACTATTGCTTTAGACACTGCATGCAACATAGGCTCTGATGATGGCACGGGGTAGTTATTTTTATTCTGGGAACAGTTCAGGTTTTTGAAATCAATGCATAAGCATATTTCCCGGATTTCTTACGTACAAAAATTAAATTAAAAACCCATGCATGGTTATGAACGTTGTAAGTAATCTGAACATCCAACAACTTAGTCAATTCTTTTTGTATAAGGGGTTCAAGCGACATATGTGTTTTACCCAATTTTTGTTGCAATGGATTGGCTCCTCCTTTGCTTAGAATCTGATGTTGGATTATTCACGTGTCGTATGTACTCAGGTCATCATATGCCAACACGGACACATCCCGGTACTGTTTGATCAAGCGAACAAAGGCTTTTCGTTGCTGCGGTGTGCAATATGCATTGAGACTGACTATCTTCGAATCTTGATTGGTTCCCAGGTTGCTCTATTCATTTGTATAGGTGGACCTATGGGTTTTGCTATTTTTTGGCCCTTGACAACAATTCTCCAAGTCATAGAGCTTGTTGAGAGAAACCACACCCTTAGGGATGGGGTTGCCTTTCTTTCCATCAGCTACAGTTTGCAGGGGTTGCTCTGGCTCATCTTCATCAATTGTTGTGTCCTTGACATCATCAACGTTCTTCATGGAGTGCAGTATCTGTTGACCATCACCAAAAACGCGTAGCTCAGTTATGTTATTAGAGACAAAAGGCTTATACAAAATTTCAACAGTACATCTATCCCTAAGCAGTGACATGTTAGCAGTTGCGTTTTCCAAGGCCTGTCTGACCATGTCAGAGACCTTGTACTGTTACCAATATTAAACAGCCATGGAATTGGGCCTACAAATCTGCAGCTGTGTGGATAGCGCTCGCTCAGACAGTGTCATCTGGATAGCGCTCACTTAGATAGTGATTTTTAGTATAGTGAAAAGATGTTGATTGCAGATTCCTCAATGTTTTTATGATTTTAATAGCGCGTCTTTCTATCAATGCAAACAAATCCAGTAATGGAAATAGAGGGGGCCCACAGACCAAGTCAACCAGTCTAAGTAATGTGAAATCAAGATAAGTTTGGTCGTATATATTTATTTAGTATCTAGGTTATTTTTTGGAGTAGTCAAGAAGTGTTAATTTTATAAAGTTTGTCAACGGTGGTAGTTATGTTTGAAATGGAGGTGAAGTGACAGCTTGAAGATGTGGTGGTGAAAGAAAGTGCAATGTTTACGAGATTCCAGAGTAGATGTGAGTGATGATGAAGACTAGTGAGATAAATGTTATTGTAATGTGTAATGTGTGTTTTCAATGTTTTCCATGAAAACATTGAGGGAGGGACTTGGAAATAATGTTTCCATGCTTTCATGTTGAATTTAGAATTAGTTTGGAATTTTGTTGAGAGAATTTCTCAACCCCTTGTCCATAGAAATATGTTGGATCTCAATCCATCTATATATGTATATCAAATTTCGTTGGATCTCTATCTATCTATATATTTATATCACATTTGTGAATGAAATGATAGTTTTGGAAGGTGAAATTCTGATTTTCCAATTAGTTCAGAGGTGTAAACTTGGACTGCTCCAGTTAGGCTATATATTGATATCACCTTGTCTTTACATCTAAAAATGAAGTGATGTATTGAGTACAACATCCTATCAGAATTTTAGGGAGTTGGTTTGAAGAGTGATGTTGGGAGTGGCAATGAAGTGAAGAGTTGGAAATAATTTTAGGGAGTTGGTTTGAAGTAGTGATGTTGGGAGTGGCAATGAAGTGAGGAGTTCCAAATTTCAAAATTTTGGAAGTGAATTTTCATGAGAATTCTTTTTTAAAGCATAATGTATATTTTAATATATTTTGATAGATAGATTTCAAAAAAACACATGTAAGATGTTAATTTAAAGTATAATGTATATTTCAATATATTTTGATAGATAGATATTCAAAAAACACAGGTAAGATGTTAATTTAATTGCATAAAATATTAAAACGTTTTTTTTCTACTGCATCGGTAAATGAATATTACATTTGTAGGAAGCTAGAAAATTTTGATGTGGGCAAAGTGGTCGCATAAGAATCTGCCTAAAAATTGACGCAAGGAAGGGGAAAAACTTGGGTGATGATAGTTCAAGTTATTAATGAAGTCCACTGCTTTGTGCATGTTTAATAATTTTGAGTTGCATCATTTTTTAATCACTATTACTCAATGTTGACATCGGTAAAAATTGATGTAACGAAGGGGAACAATTTGGGTGATGGTAGTTCAAGTTATTAATGAATTCCATTGCTTTGTGAATGTTTAATAATTTTGAGTTGCACCATTTTTTAAATCACTGTTATTCAATGTTGACATTGGTAAATCACTTGAACAGGGTCACTAGGAATAAAGGTTGAAAAGGGACATTGGAAATGAGGGTGACAGAAATGGGTGGTTGGGGGCAAAGTGTCCACTAAAAAAAGGAAAAACATTTAGGATTTAAGTTATGCCCATTCTGGATTTCTTATACTGATTTGTAGAAAAATACCAACATAACAAGAACCTAGAATTGATTTTGGAAGATCTGTGACAGCAATGGATTCTCTTCATAATCTCTGTGACTGTCAAGATCTCGGTGACTCCATCTACCCAAAGCCTGAGTCCGCACGACGTTCAATGACCTCTGATGCGCCATCGAGAGTGGGGGTTCTGAACTTTCTGCTGAAATTGGAGGTTCTAAGACGATCAGATATGGAAACCTGGACGGCTCTTTTGGCTGTCGTGTTTCCTCAGTCGAAATTCCGCGTTGGACAAGCACCGATCGGATTTAATGAAGCGGCTCTACAAAGGACGTGCACGTGGATCGGGCGTTCGACAGCGACTGTAGCCGATGGAGATGAAACAGCCAGTCTTTTGGAATTAGAGAAGTTGTTGCAGGTTTGTTTAGAGAAGTAGCCTTCGCTGAGCCTTGTTTTCTTCTTTTTTAAGAGGGTTTATGGACCAAAGATCAGCGGCACCATAGTAATGCAGTCCAATGAAGGGGAGGCTCGGTTAATAACTCCGGATCTCTGGACTAAGAAGTGTCGTTTAGAGAGGAGTTTCCTAGGACTAGATCAAAGTTTTCTCACAGTTGGGCGATTAGATCTTGGTCTCGACCAGAGCTAAAGCCTGGATCTGGGTACAAATCTATCTTTTATGTCGTGGATCCCTCTTCCCACAGATCAGTTGCAGATGGTTTCCTCAAGGCAAAGCAGATCCACAGCTCTATTCATGAGATAAGGGTTTTACACAGATCTAATACGGATTTGGATGGCTCGGATCTGGCAAGTATAGAACCCCAGATTACCAGTTCTGGTTTTGATGGGACTATTTCCAATCAATTTCAAATCTTTGTTAAAACGCCCAATGGGAGCATAACCGTGATCTGGACTTATGAAAACGACAGTGCTACAGATTTGAAGAATAACATTTCCATTCAAACCGGTTACCCAGCTGGGAAACAACACCTATTAAATGGGGGAAATCGATGCAGGATTACAGAACCATGCAATATTACAACATCAAATCAGGCTCTATAATCATTCTCAATATGAGACTATGAGGAGGTGCCGAAAGCTCTGGAACTAGCTCGCAAAATGAAGGGTCTTTCAAGGAAGCAGATAAGGGAAAAGGGAAAACAAACCCCACAGCTACCACTGAACCCCTAGGGTTGTACATTGAAGATCAACTTTCGGAGATCCCATCTATCTCCATCGATATACCAGAGGTAAATGATATATATTCAGAACTACAAAAATACGCAGTTATTTGTAGATTTAATGGTTTTTTCCCCAGAGCTGACGTATTGCATCAATGGATCCATATGGTCTGGACAAAAAAATGTGAAATCGTCCTATACCCAAAGGGGTTTTTTATAGTAAGATTTCACATAGAAGAGGAAAAGGAAATAGTTCTCAACCAAGGGCCATGGTTCTAGGGCAGTGCTGGACTATTCATCACCCCATGGTTTCCCGACTTTGATGCCAATACCATGGTGGTATCAAGGATGCCAGTATGGGTTAGGCTGCATAACCTCCCTTTACATTTTTGGCATCAAAAGGCTCTAACCGCTATTGGAAATACCTTGGGCAGAATCCTAAAGATCGATGCAGAGAGACATCTAAAAGGAATATTTACTTTTGCCAGAATATGTGTTGAGGTAGATCTCAGCCAAGGATTACCTGAAAGTATAATCCTGAATTTCAATAATACACAGTGGAAACAACCCTTGGACTATGAGAACAAAGTATTCAGATGTCGGGGATGTCAACAAATAGGTCATTTGTACAATGCGTGTCCACACCCCAATAAGAGTAAGCAGCAACAAAGGAAGCCGAAAGGATGGCAGAATATAGAGGATGTGTTAATGAAGGCACCTACAGCAAAGAAAGAAGAACACAATGCAGCAAAAGATAAAATTTAGGATAATAAGGAAAAAGAGAACAATTTGGAAAAGGAACAAGAACTTCAGCTAGAAATAAGTGGTTCCAAACGAACTCACAGTCCCGAAGGATCAGATTCAGACAAGGAACAACCAACGAATACAGTGGAAAACCAGCTTGCCATTATTGACTCCACTCACAACAGTGAGGGATGGCGAAGAGTGGAGAAGAAGAAGGGAAGGAAAGCTTAGGCCAGCTGGACTTTTTGTTTCTTTTTTCTCACATTCCTGATATTAAGAATAGCACATTTTGCTTCTTCTTTTAGGCAGGATCGTATCATGTGGGCTCTATGAATATGCTTTCATACAGCCAAATTGAATGCTTAAATGCATATGCTATGTAACTTTTTATTTTAATAAAAGGTTTGATTTTTTCTTTGGAAAAAAAAAAATGTTATGCCCATTCTAAATATAACATAATTAAAAAGGTTAGATCATTGTATATACACAAAAATTACAAAAAAAATATTGAGTTGCTATTAAAAATTTTATCAAGATAGTTTATTTTTAGTCATGGTAATTTAATATTCCATCTATGAATATTTAAAATATTTTATTGCAAAATATTGATTTTCATCTTTAAATGTACATATTGATATTAATAACAAATCAGTAGAATTAAACCAACTCAATTTGAGTTCTAACCCAATTGATTTGGATATTAATTTTTTTTCTCTCCAATCCAACATTTTATTTTTTTTCATTACAAATATTGTTTTTCACTTTTTAAATGCAAATATTAACTTTCATAGAGCCAACTCACCTTTGTTTCAAGCCTAAGTAGATTAAGTTTAAACTAAATTCAAATATTATATTTTCTTCTTCATTTCACTCCATCCCTTCACATTTTGGTCAATTTCCTCATTCCTGAACAATGCAAAGAGATTATAGTCATTCTTCTACATGTTAAATATCCAAAATCAACAATCTAATAAAAACTATGACGTGGGGGCAATAACGCACACTTCATCCCTTCACATTTTGGTCAATCTCCTCATTCTTGAACCATGCAAAGAGATTATCATCATTCTCTACATATTTAATATCCAAAATCAACAATCTAATAGAAACTATGATGTGAGGACACACTCTGGGAAATTGCATCACTATCCATGGCATATATGTAACAACAACCAAGGTTCCTTTACCCCTCTTCCACTTCCTAAACTCCAAATAAATATTTTTTACATCTAAAAATAAGTACAAAATAGGTAGCTTTCCTGAAAAAGGGAGTAGTTTTCTTTAAATAGAAAAATGAAAAAGGGTTCAATAAGACACTGAAGATCTCATAAAAACATAAAACGATACAAATGAAATGCAAAATAGCTGAAGGTGAAACCATTAGGAAAAATTCAATTGCTACTATAAACTCAAATGGTTGGATAATGTCTAGAGACATTGATTATACAAATAAACAATCAAAATTCACAAAAACAACAAAAAAAAATACATGACTTGACATTGGTTGTAATGGTTAAACTCAAAACTTTTCCATAGATTAGATTTTTGCAAGGTCTTTCTTTTATATGTATCATATTTAGATTTAATTCTTTAATCTAATAATTATTTGGGAAATGTATTATTTATTTAATTAATTTCCAAATATTGTAACTCTTTAAAAATATATTTAAAATATTAATGAAATTTAATAAAATTATATTACAATTTTTCTAACAGGTCTTGGCATAGACGGTGATTGGGCTGGTTATGTTAAGGAATTCTTGATGTGAAGTTAAACCATTTCGATTCCCAACCTTGATCAAGGATGATATCCATTAGACTTAATGAAGATTTTGTAGTTCCTTCCAAACTTTATATATATTATTATTAATATTTAACTTAAATATTTGTTTGACTAAATATACATATAATATCGTATAAATAACAATACCAATACCAACTATATATAAATAGAATAAATATTTTCTTTGTTCATTTCATCTATTTTATTTATAATTGTATTTTTCACTTATAAAAAAGAATTAAATGATAAATTTATTATATCATGTCCTCAATTTTATGAAATGGTTGGTAAACAATGATAAGCATCAAAACATTTACCTCATGATACATCTCACATTGCTAAAATTAACAAAAAGAACATATATAATAACTACATTAAAAATTTATGTTAAATTATTAATTACAAAATGAATTAATACATTAAAATACATGCATGCAACAAGAATTTTTACCATGGAAATTCATCCTATACATAGGCTTTGTTACAATACTATGGATCAATACCATGGCTTGCCCATAGCACATGCCCAAAAAATCATCATTCATTTCAAGGTCAAAATATTTTATGCATATTTCATTTTAATTTAATGTAATAACATATTCAAAATTAAATTGAAATGCAAAAAAGAAATAGCTACTTTTAAAATAAATCTCAACCCTCTATATCAACTACTACTAAAACTAGTGCACCCATATAAATGAAATGACTAAAAAATGTGGATAGACATCAATTTATAATAAGCATCAAAACACTTACTTTATCATACATCTCAAGTTATTAGAAAAATTGTAAGAACTAACTAAATTATAACTTTATTTAAAAT
>APFE031635840.1:87628-128488 GCA_000404065.3 Pinus taeda | reverse complement strand
GAATTCTTCCGAAACTGGCAAGAAGCTGGAGTCTTCTGCTAGAGGAAGTGTTCTCAATTTTGTTCCTGGAATTCTTCTGAAACTGGCAAGAAGCTAAAGTCTTCTGCTAGAGGAAGTTGTTCTCAATTTTGTTCCTGGAATTCTTCTGAAACTGGCAAGAAGCTAAAGTCTTCTGCTAGAGGAAGTGCCCCAGATTACCAACTGAAGGCATGTTCACGGGCATATTTGTCTCTGGCTACAACTCTGAAACTGGTGTGGCGGGTTGTGGCTCAGGCTCGCCTGATGTGGCTTTGAAGCTTGTAGATGACCATCATTTTCCCCCCTGTCAGATACATGGTGAGATGATGGAGAAAACTCAGCTGCAAGACTTTTCAATATTTTGGAACAAGTTCTGACATGTGTTTGGAATATCTTCTTGGCTGTTGATGTCCATTGCCAAGAAGCGATCCATCCAAGATGAATCTTTGTTCTTGTAAGACGTTTGTTTCTAAATCATCTGTGTGAAGAATGGGTGGTTTTATGACAATGCTTACATGGATGAAGATCAAAACAATGATCTTTCATATGGCCAACTCGGTCACAGTGTTGGCATTTCACAATGTGTTGTTGTTGTTGTTGCGGTGGAAGAGAAGTAGAATCTGGAACAGCTGGACGTGAAGTGTCATGAGGAGCAGGTGAACTGTCATGAATGAATCCCGCACTATGAAACTGAATGGGCTTTGAGTAGTCTAGAATATGAAAGGACAAGTGCTTGTCATATCCAAGACCAGTTCTGTGCTTGTTGTGGACAAGCTGTTCCCAAGGTCTGATGATGGGCTTGGGAAGTGCAGACTGAGTTTCTGCATCTGCATGTACAATTGTTGCTTTATTGGGCATTGGATCTCAATGAACTTCAACAATATTGTCTTGTTGTTTATGGGAGTCTGTTTCAATCTTTTGAATAGAAATAGATTCAGAATGATGACTCCACTACTGTAATTCTTCATGTTGTAGCTGAGATTCAAGTTGCAAAAAATCAATCTTTTCCTGTGCATTTTGTAGACATGTCTGAATTTCTGAGAGAGATCCTATGCTGATTTGTAATGTGTCATCAACATTAGATTGTATAAGAGTTTTCATGAACTCTAATACTTCACTGATTCCGGCCATTTTTCTTCAATGTCAGATTTACACCTTAAAAACTGATCACAATTATTAATTAATGCAGAAAAGTAATATCCACTTACATTACACATCAATATCTTGTGCAGCAAATGAATCAGGGAATCAATGCATATATATGTAGACAGAAACTATAATGGGTTTTAAATACAATGCCACAATTGGGGCAGCAGCAACTGCAAACTTGCTTGGATCCTTCAAGTACTCCTTCACTTTCAAATCAGAAATGATGGCTATCAAAACTTCAATAATTATAACACCATGTCATGGGCATTGGAATGAATCTCTACCATGCTGAAACACAATGTTAAGACACCGTATTCACCATACTATTGCATATATGCCACTTTTTCACTGCAAATTTTACATCGGAGGCAACAATCCAGGGATCGAGAATCACTACAACACATTATCAATATAGCCCTCAAAAGTTCAACAGACTTTCCAACAAATATATACCACTGCTTGCATCAAAGATGAAATATTTGATGCCTATGACCGAAATACATCCCTGGGTTTCCTGATTAGCACCACTGCTATTGTGGCTAAGAGAGCGGTCTAGAAACAAATCATCTTCTGAAAAATTTAAATTGATATCACTTACACTAATCTGATTCTCTCCAACAACAGACAATAAAGTATGTATATCTCCCCAGTCACCAACATAGAAGTGAACATCAGGTGATAAACTAGTAGTCCGTGTAGGAGTTACAGGACCATCACAATGACGACCCAGTTGCTCACGAGCATTTTGAAGGTTCACATATACATTTGGTATAGTGAGACAACGTAAAACTTCAGCACTGAAATCTTGAAAATGTACAGTTGAAGCACCCTTCAGACATGCAAAAAGCACAGAACCCTCATATCTTTCAGATCTGGAGTTCAAATCCCACAGCTTGTTAAAATGTTTTTGGTTCGTATATTATACCTAAGGAATACCGCTCATATAACAGAATCTCGGGAACCCAATACGCCAAAGCCTGATTTATAGGCATAGAGCCCGACAGAAACCCTGTTCCACAAGATTCCACGAATGTGCCCACACAACAAATTTTAGGAATTGAAATCGATTAATTTTAATGTCTTTTCGGCGACTTCACTTGGCTTCGTTGCTTTTGGTCAAACCAACTACTTGGCACAAGGAAGGAGGACTCACTTTATCTCTCAAGCACCAACCCAAAGAACGAGCTCCCCAAACCATCGACGCATTTCAAGAACATGAGGTTAGAACCCATGCAACAAGCAATGATCTTCCAGCAACCACAACAAACACTATATACAAAGTGTATCAAAGTCATCCAAACGCAATTGATATACTATTGATCATTGGAAAGCATGAACAGAGTTCTGCTGCACTAAAGATCTTCACCAAACATAATGCCTTAAAAGTATCAAACGCTATTCATAAAATGTGAATAGAATTCCGCTTCAGGTAGCGTTCACTGTGTCTCAAAATTAGTGTTCATTTTTTTTTCCAACACAAAGTTTTTCTTTTATTACTCATATGAATCCACCATTATTATACCATACGACCCTTTCTATTTTAGTCAATCAACCATTTAATACATATCATAGTTGTGTACCATAATACACCACACAACATCATAACATTTGCAGGAACTTTTCAACGCACCGTCAATGGAATACTACACACAGTCAACGGAACAGATACCATACGAACACATGGTCTTCGCAGAGCACGCAGCAGGCCACGACCATTATCAACGCAACATACAAACTTAAGTAGCATACTAGTTAAATGCCTTAGGTCAAGACCTCAAGCTCTCTCGTATCCTGCGATCTGAACTATCAATTACAAAGGCCAGTTCATAACTTTTATTCTGTCTGGATTTCTTTAAGAAAATAATGATAGCTCAATACAATGTTGACATGAGATACGATTACAAGTCTTCGAACAATCAAGGAAATTGATACGATTACACCAGCTCACCAGAATTCGGCAGTTCGAACCAGCTCAGAGTTTCACGTCGTGTTCACCAAGGATGAAGATATGTAGCACTCAACAGATGGAGCACCAAGCTAAGGAAGGCCTCACGGCTTATAAAAACGGCAGTCAGAAGTTATACGAAGGTATTTGATATAACATCACAGTGCATGCATTTCGCAAACAGAGACAACATGAGACCATCAACAATAGTCTGTGGACATACTTCCGCGTGAAAGTGAGGTGGAAGTCCTTCGCTCTGCTCAAAGGAAACTACAGCGAGCGGGAGATGCTGGGGATTCAAAATGATACCGTGTCAGGCGCAGTTTATGAATCAGTGAGTGAACTGAACAATCAGACAGGACAAAGTAATAAGGTGAATGCAATTCATGCAATGGAGGCGCAGATGCAATAACGCTCCTTTTTTTTTTGTTTATGAATCAGTCAGGCAGAGGGACCAGAGAGTGTAAAGAGGTCAATTATGCGTAGAATAATAGCAGAGAATAATAAAGAATCACAAGTGAATAATAGATAGAGAGCAACGTTTTATATGTAGAGAGCAGCGTTTTGTATGCAGGTCGAGCAGCTACAGGAGCAGCGTTCGGACCAGTGGAAGCGTCAGAGTGTGAGGCATGTCAGAATTTTCTATTTGGGGAATTGTGCGCAGAGAATGCAGCTAAAATACGGCTGATAAACATTCAATGAAATGCAGAACTGACTGGCACAGAAAAGCCATAAAACAAATTGCTCAAAATAATTATGCAGGGCAGGAGTACACCTGCTCTGATACCATGTTAAACACACATGGGATCAAGAACAATATGAAAGATGAAAACATGCAAGTACAATTTTTATTGACAAATGATATACATTTATAGTACATTATGTGACCATTGGGTTCCACATCCCAAGGTCTCTTGGACTCCTTTTGTCCATTTGGCTTCCACTCTAACCCATTGAGGATTAGGTGTCCAACAAAAATAATGGTCCAGAGCTCTCCGACAGTGTTGGTATATCAGATATTCCAAGGTTCAAGTCTGAGACTGTTATGGGTGGGGTACCTAACAACATTGACATGAAAAAACAGGATAATCTGCAAAATGCACTTCAGTCAAGAACTAAGAAGGTCTCTTTATTGGTCTCCAAACACTTGCAATATGTTAGCACCTTTTTCAATAGCCAACAAAAGGGTAAACCACAAGGCCATTCACTTGGCAATACTGTTAATTCCATGTACTAGCCCTATTTCAACAAAAAAAAAAAATCATCTCTTAGTTAGGACCCACTAGCTCCACAAGTTCAGGGGTACTCTTGTGATGCACCATCAAAGTGGACCTAGGCACGAGGTTCATCAATTTCACTTCGGCAATCTACCTTCTAGCTTTATTCTACCTTTATTCTTACTCTACCGCTTTAAAGAAGGCTGAAAGATGAAACCTTGAGTAGCACAATGAAGCAAAGGAGTGAATTTATGCACAAAAGAACTATCATTTCTTGTTTTTTATACTAGCCATGATACTATTACAAGAAGTGCTTTAAACCTCGCAGCAATGATCACTGAAGCTCCTCCGAGGAACAAGTATCATCCACGAATTGTGAATGATTGATGTTCTTTGTTTCTCTGACAAACCTTATTCATGGAAGCGATTCTCTTCTCCTTTCATAATGTAGTTTCCTGTTGAGTGAATTTGCCATTAAAATATATAAAATGGGAGATAAACGACAACCTTTGCCTCAATCCCTTGGAGAATTCAAAGAAACCAGCAGACTGCTCGTTCACCAATGGAGAGGTCCATGGCCTTGAGATGCAAGTAGAAATCCATTTTATCACCCACTCCCCAAAGCTAGAATTTCTCAAAACCTCAAATAAGAATTGATGGTTAACTAAGACATTTGCTATGCCTACTTTGACATTCATTTGTTTTCCCCTCCTTGCTTCACTGCACTAATATGATATTGTCAACAATCTGCCCGAGAGTCACAAATTTTTGGTTTTCAGTGATCAATTCAGGAAGCAAAGGTCCATGGGCTTGAGATGCAAGTAGAAATCCATTTTATCACCCGCACCCCAAAGCCAGAATTTCTCAAAACCTCAAATAAGGATTGATGGTTGATAAGACATTTGCTATGTATAATTTGATAATCATTTGTTTTCTCCTCCTTGCTTTACCGCACTAATATGATATTGTTAACAATCGGTTCGCTAGTGACAAATTTTTGGTTGTCAGTGATCAATTTAGGAAGCAAGGGTTTTATTCTAGAGGCAATAATTTTTGCTATCAACTTATAAGACACATTGCACATAGAAATAGGCTTGAATCTTGCAAGTCAGGAAGGGGTCACTTCCTTCGGCACTAGTGCCGTGAAAAAGGAATTAATTCCACCTCCTACGTTGCAATGTTTGTGAACATAATCAATCATCCTACTAAGATCAACCTTTATAACATCCCAACATTGTTAGAAGAAATGCACCGAGAAGCCATCAGGCTAGGGAGCCTTGCCCGAAACAAAGGATTTAAGGACAACTAGATTCTTTTGAAATTGGTCTAAGAATACCGTCATTATCTTCTTGGGTTATTTTAAGTGGGATGTGTTCCAACATATAGTGAGTTGCTTCCTCTTCATGATTTGTTGGGTTCTTGTAGAAATGGTTGAAACGCTGAGCAATTGCTTTAATTTTGGGATATTAAGTGATACTGTAATCACGATTTAATATTATTCCTTCAGCGCGAATTTGTATTTCTATCCCCCGCACGAAGCCACAAACTACAAGACTTCAAACACCACTTTTCCTCTTCTTCTTTCAATGCCTTATGATTGAGAGCAAATACCCTTTTCAACCTCCATAGAAACAGTCTTGTTCCATTCTTTGTTGAATAACTTCTAATCTGCTTATATGATGAAGCACTGCCTTCTTCCATTCTGTATGATTCTCTTTTGCCCATTGTTTTAAAGCTATCTTTGCTTCTTTGATTTTTTTATTATGATATATAAACCGGAGTTTCTGACACCCATTTTCCCTGCTTTGGATACCACCTCCATAAATCTCTTCTTTTGAACTCTCTGAAAAAATCTCTTCTTTTGAAACCATTGGGGGTTGAACTGGAATGACAACTGACTGTAATCTACATCTGGAAGGAGAAAAAAAGAGATCGATCGATGATCCGAACTGCTCCAGGCCAAAATCTAAGATGAGAAAGGGAAGCGTTGTTCTAGGACATCCCTGATAGAAGAAAACGGTCTAGTGATGTAGCAATTTTCCAAGTGCCCACACATTTATTGCTCCAATTGAACTTGATGTTTACTGGTGTGATGTCTATGAATTCCTGAGATCTCCATCTTCTCTTGGAAAGAGTCCCCGTTTTTTTCCAAGGATGGATAGTTGTATTAAAATCCCCATAAATACAACAATGTTTATACTCTGATTCCCTAAGATTAAACAAAGAGGATTGACAAGGAATATTTTCTTGATAAATTATTAGCATCTGGTATTGGAGGCTGGAACTACCGCGGGAGCATTTAACATTGGGGACTTCATTCCATATTTGGATGGGCTTGATTTGCAGGGTATCAACCGGCGCATGGAGAAAGCAAGCGAAATATTTGATGCATTTGCAGAGAAAATAATAGAAGACCATCTTGATCGTTGCAAGTCTAAGGCCCCCGCGACCTCGAATGCCCCGGCACCGGCAAAGGCAGAGACAGACCAGGTTAAAGATTTTGTGGACGTGCTGCTTGATATAGTTCAGAGTGATAAAATGGACACCAAAATCACACCAGAAACCATGAAGGCAATGATATTCGTATGGCTCTTGATCCTACATTATTTTATTTTTTTATATTTGTATAGTTGTGATTGTATCAATCTGGTAATATAAACAACTTGATATTTGATGATGGATTCTGGTTGGGATTTGAAACGTTGACAAAAAATAATGGTTTTTATTGTGGATTCTCCAGTAACTAAGTCAGAAGAAACTAGCCACAGAGGTCTAAAATCCAGAAACTTGATATTTCTATAAACAACATAATTTTGTTATTTTGAAAAGTCTTTCAAAAATAGATAATCACATTACATACAAATTTATCATAACTTGAACTTCTAACCAGATAGGGAAGAAGGCAAGATATCTGACCATATTATGACCTACATTCACCTTGTAATTCATTAGATTGGGTTGAATTTACAATATAATTTTGCATTATATAATTAAATGTTTTTGTGATCCATATTGATATTGAAATCGTTTTTAAGATTAATCACAATATTAAAATTTGGTAGAAATAATTAATGTGATTTTACCATAAATCACATTGGCAATGTGAGTAATCCCATAACAATCTCAATATCATATAGTTATTTAAAATATTTTTTAAATGTATAAACAATTCTTTAAAAGTATTCCATTTAAATTTAGTTAAATTTTCAAATTTCAAAAAATCTCAAAAAAAATTGAAAAAAAAACAAAAAATATACCTAATTAACTAAAACTTTGTTTTTATTTTTTTCTTAAAATCCTTTAATTTTCTAAAAATTAATAATAATAAACTAAACTCAAACTTTAAATTCAAATCCCTCTTCCCTAAATCTTCTAATTCTCTAAGAATTAATAAGAATAATACTTTTTTTTTCAATCTTTTTCTTAAGTCTTTTAATTTTCTAAAAATTAATAATAATAAGCTAAACTCAAACTTTACACTCAAATCCCTTTTCCCTAAATCCTCTAATTATCTAAGAATTAATAAGAATAATAATTGTTGAGCTGAGGCTTCTGTAATCCATATTAACTCTAGGAGAGATTTTCTAATTTTTAACTAACTTTTATAGATAAATTTTGAATTAAAATTAACAGAATTTTAAAAAAATTAACAATCCGTCTTCTTTGAAAACGGAATCAGTCCGTTTATAAAATATTCCAGTTAACAATCCGTTTTCCTTAAAAACGTAGAGAATTAATTCATTTACAAAATATTTGCTGGAAAAGTAGAGAAACAGTATTTGGCTGAAGAAGTATGGAATAAAAACTATCTTCTGGAAAAAGTAGAAATGGTATTGTAAGTGGAAAATAATGATGATACACAAAATTGAAATTTTTAATAGGATAGTAGGAAAATAATGAATGATATCCCGATTAAAAGAAATGATATTTTTAGTAAGAATATGTCAAAATAGATATGGAATAAAGGAACAATGTTATGCTTTATGATTGTATTTTAAAGTATGGTATAATATATTGAGTGTTAAATAAATTGTTTTGTTTAATTCAGAGGGATGCAATAGTTATTAACTTATTTTAATCATTTATTCATCATATTTAATTTCTTTTTTATTTTCCATTAACTCATAATAAGGTTATATTTCAGCTTATTTTTATCATTCATATTTAGTCAAATTTTCAAGACTTGTGTGAGATCAATCTTTTTGAAGAAACCTTTTACTATCTCCACACAACTATGTACATTGTCTATGTGTGAAAGATTCATTATTCCACACATTCTTTACACATTCTTTCCTTGGTATAAGTGTTTTTCCACACAACTATTCCTCCACACACGTTAACTTCCACACTCCACACACTAAATAATCCTTCATTTTACAGTTGAAAGTTCTATAATAGTGATCCCTTTGTCTATAATGTCTAATTAGTGAAATTCATGGAAATATGCTTAATGCACCTTTCGAGAGAAATTCAAGACGCATTTAAGAGAACCCGATATAAAGTAAAAGATTGAAATTTAGTGTAATGTGAATCATGAGGGAATCACTATGTATCTTCATAAAGGATATACATGCAATTAACTTATAATTATGGTTTTCCCAAGTCCCAAAGAAGATGATACATGACAAAGAGAAGTTTAAGTAAATGACCTTCATGAATTATGACTTCAAACAACTAAGACACTTCATAATGCATGATTAGAAGTGTCATGTATATTGAAGTGCATTGGAAAGATGAAAATAATGGTAAGTAAAAGGAATACTTCATAATGCATGATTAGAAGTGTCATGTATATCAAAGTGCATTGGAAAGATGAAAATAATGGTAAGTAAAAGGAATAAATAGACTCTTTATGGGGATACTATTAATTCTCTTTCTTGCCAAGAAAATAACTTTCATTGGTTGATGACATACTATTGGGTTTCAAATTTTACTCCAAAGAAAAAACTAAGGAACAAAATATGTGTTAGAAATGTGTTGTCATTGATGGAAAAGGTGATTAGGATGAAGGCAACAACAGAGAAAAATGCAAAAAGAATGAAAAACAACTCAAATAATGTTAAAGGCAAAGGTGTTGATGATGTAGATACTTTGAAGCCATTTCTAGCTTATAAGATCTCTTCAAACACAATTGGGACCCCCTCAGATGGTTAGAGCTCTGAAACAGATTTACAGTGGTATATGGAAGTTTAATAATGGCCTCTTCGATTGAAGGGTAGATCCAGTGAAAGCAGGGACCGTTGAAGTCAAAGTTGTAGAGTTAAGGTGTTGGAGGACCCATTGGAAAAAGCTATGTTTAGTTTGACATTTTGCCGAAAGAGGCGGAATAAGTTAGCAGGCCTGCTATCTAAAGTACCGGGAAAATGTTGTATGAAAAATCCCAATAGAAGGCTTTATTATTGGCACAAAGTCTTAAGCATTGATGGTCCCCAGTGCTAGCTCATCTCGACGGAAACTTCCTTGAAAGAAACAATAGGAGTGTGTGGTGTTTAAATATGGGGAGCTGGGAGCCAGGTAGCAGAGGTATAAAGGGCTTGAACTCAATGTTTTTTTATTAAAACTTTAATAAAGAAATTCAATGAAAAACACAAAGACCATAACCCTTTCTCTCTCCTTTATGGTAGACTCGTGGCAGCGTCTAATTGACTGGTGATGACATCAACATGATGTACAAGGGAGGACACATGGTAGGTAGTTTCAGTGTTTTTGGATACCCTAATGGGCCAAATTTGACTAATACATGTCACCACTCAATTGGCACTACATAGCGTTGGTGACGACAACATGACGTCAGTTGGAAGATACTTCCCTAGAATTTTTCACAAGTGTGCATGGGTGATTAAAGTCGGGTACCGAAAGAAACTTTAATTGTTCTTCCATGATACTGTTGTTTAGGATATAATCTTAAATCATTGACGCTACCAAACCAAGTATCACAACAAGTCTACTTTGCACAACATAATTATAAACTACAATAAATATACTAGTGCACAAAATATACAAAACTTTTTACAAATTATGTACAATAACCCAATCTTCGTTATATTAATCCAACTGAATAATACAACATTTTAGGGCTCACGTATCAGGGGTAATGGCCCTCATACATCCACTGATAGAAGACAACAATAACTAGGGCTTGGTGCCTATTGTGATGACCATCAATCTACCCTAAATAAGATACTCTGACCATCTGGTTGTATCGCGCTCTTTGAGGTCCTCTTGGTCATATCTTGTACACATATGTTCAGTCCTTCAGCTCCTGATCTACAACACTTGCCTCTATCAATGCACCAAGTCCATCTAGCCACTAAATCTCATCTTCAATGTGCTTTCTCCCTGACCGTTAGGCCTTCAACTTATCAACACATGGAGACTCTTGTTGAGTTGTTCACAACTCTCAACTTCCCATTATTGTTCCTCAACTACTTAAGGAATTTTGCACACTATAGTCTGCATGTGTTGCTCCAATGAACACTAACATAGGGCAAAAATGGATGCCACCTATCACTGCTAGAAGTTCTTCTCCAACAATGAACATGGGCTCAGAGGACTTCCCAACTTCTGTTGTAGATGTCATTCTCCAAAAGGCACGTTTAGAGCAACTCAAATTGCTCCTGTCTGATCAGAACCTTGAGATTCTTCTCTTGCCACATATAACAATCCCTTAGTCTTTCAAGATACTTATTTCTTTGGTCTTGAAGCAAGCCTCTACAATCCTCCTAAGTTATTTTTTAGGTTGCTCAAACTCTGCCTTATCTAGGCCCACACTTGGTCCACTCTCACGCTATCCTCCAATAGACCACTAACATCCAATACAATGTTGTAGCATCTTCTCACTGGTTAGGGCATCCACTCACTATGATCACCCCTTATCTTGGTTGCTAACAATCTTCCACACTTTGTCCTCTTCTAGGACACTTATCCATCTAAGATCCAACCATCAATGCAACTTACTATTGTTGTCCTCTTGTCCATGAGATATGTGCATCAACCAGAATAGTTAGGGCATGCCAACCGTAAACCAATGATCAAATCATTGTGTAACCTTCTCCCAATGAGCTTGTCCACTTCTAGGCAACCAACACTGATCTAGGGCTTGAGGCTTCTCCTCGATGCACCCTACAACAGTCTTGTACCAACAAAAACATGAATTTTCCCACAAGCAAGGGTTACACCCTTTGTTTTGGTTGCGACCTACTCTCCTTGACTGCGACCTACTCTCCTTAACTGCAGATGAAGTAGAGTACTCATACTAGGCCTCTTAGCCCTTCCACAAGAGCCTCCAACTTGATTCTATAGCAACCTTCCCTGTGTACCAAAACTAGAGTACAAAATACCATTAACACATGCACAAACCATCCTTAAAATCACCTATGATCTGCGACTAGAATTTGGAAAGGAATACCAACTCACTCATATAATAAAAGTTGCCCAAGCAATCCTTCTAGCCCGTACTGAAGTTTCCCTAGTCCTGTGGTTTTCTTCCACGGTAAATTTTCACCCAAACTTGGAGAAAATACTCCTCAAGATGCTTGTCCTCCTTGCCTCGAAGCTGCCTCTAACTAGCTTTCCAAATTGTAGGGGTATTCTTAATATTATATGTTGAGTGGATGTGTGAAAACAACTCCAAATCACCTTATATTTATACACAAATATACGGGATTCATGTGGTGTGCTCCAACATGTCACGTGGCACTCTACTACACCCATCTAACATGATTTTTGTGCCACAAAACCCACTAGCTACAAAGAAAAATCCATATCTCATCGTAGACACCTCATATTTTGATGATTTTCATTGCCTTCAGTTGCTCTCGAAGTCCTCTATCATCTCCATCACTCAAACCATCAATTCTCATCACAGTTCCAAACCAACATGCTTGGGTGCAAAGGTCATAGGCTTGGGTTCTCGGCCTACAAGTCACTTTTGTGTGCCAATTCCTCCAAAACCCTCTAGCCTAGGGTTTAGAGTACCTCCCAAGCTACAAATCTCAATAACTTCCCCTGAAGAAATAATAGGTGCATGCAATATTTATAGATGGGGTGTTGGGGAGACGGGAAGCCGAGACAGTGACAGAGCTAGAAAGAGAACCCAGAAGGAAAATCCCATAAGAAATGACCTCGAAAGAAAAACAATATTGCACAAAGGGAAATGTCCAGGATGAAAACCCTGGGAGATGGATCTATGGACGATGATTGACAATTCTATCAACTAAAAGAGAGCACATCCATGACATGGTTTTTGTTGTGATTCTTTGTATTGTGATCTAGGGCCTTCAGGTTAATTGCAATATAAAATGCAGATCAACAGTCTTGATTTAAAAGGATTTGGGCATGTGTTGAAGTGATTTGAGCACATCGATGAATGGGTCGGAAACTAAGAGAGTTAGCCTCAAGGCTATAAAGCAAAAGAGCCCATCGAGATTTATTTAACAATTAATTTTTGCATGATATGCCATATACGAATGAACGAGTCGACAACTTGGAATTTGGTGTTTGTACCAAATATAACAGTTTGGCACTAGGAGTTAAAATAAATAGGCATGGACAAGTTTAAAGGAAGATTTGGTAGATGAACCAAAGTTGGCTCTCATTGAAAATAGAAGAACTTCTACTAATTCTTGTAACTTACCATAATTAAGGTAAATACCAGTTTAACTGAATTTTTCTTAGAGAAGACACAGAGCAAAGTTTGAAGACTTGAAGAACACATTGAGATAACTTTATAGAAGAAAGACTGGAAAAAATCAAACATTCATGCAAGCAATGAGTTGGAGATAACTAAAATTCGATATCCAAAAATATCAGTGCAAATTCCTTTATAAGCAGAGTTAAATTTGAAATTGAAAAAGAATTGTGAACAATTGCATGAGAATTTGTAATGGTGGTTTTGGTGAGTGTCTGAGAGACAAATTGATTTGTTTTAGAAAAGGGAATGGCTTCATGATTAGAGTTTGAATATTGTATGAAATATGAATCATTGAGGTTACGCAAGTTGTAGCTTCTTCTAGTAGTTGCTGGAAAATATTTAGGGGTTGAAGCTTGTTTCAGTAGTAGTTGATAAAATTAGGGTTCTAAATCCTTTCAGTTGTAGTTGATAAATCAAGGAGTAGTTGCTTCTTGCTGGTTGTAGCCATAGAAATTGCAATAGCAAATTGTTTCTTGCCTTATGAAGAAATTGAAAGAAACATTTAAAGAATTTGCGTGTTCTCATTGTGATTTTAGAATTTTGTAGAATTTTTTTACAAATCAACTAGCTCTCATACCATGTAGAAATTTTTCTATGAATCAGCGAGCTTCGATACCATGTAGAAATTTCCCACCTGTAGATCACCTGGTAATGCAATGTACTAAAGCAAAACACTTGATTTACTTCTACAAACAATTTAGCGGAAGCTTAATCAACCATGAGCAACATCAATAAAAAAACATATAATTGATAAGAAGGAATCAATCACACATAACACAGAAGAATTTACTCGAGGAAAGCACCTGCCTAAAACCCCATCTCTGTATTATCATACAAGTGGAAATATAGTCCGGATTACAAAAAGAATCAGCTCACAAGCTATCCTGCTCTCTCTGCAATCCCTCTGTTGCTCATAGACAGTCAAAGGCTTCTCACAAACCTTCTCCTCTGTCCTCCAAGCCTCCTATTTCCTTGTGCAGTTTCCTTGGGGTCCAGTGCTGCCACCTGTGTGAATTGGCCTCTTCACAGATTCACTAACCTCTGATCTAACTGCACAAACTTGACGGAGATAAATCCTCATCATGGATGAGCTTTCTTTATAGGAAAAATATTCATCCAACTGATAGTACACTGTGCCTTCTCTGATCTCAATTGGGTCTTTGACAGAACTGACATGCATCAGTTATCCATGAGTGAATACACAGTTATCTGAAAATAACAGTTGTCACATGCATGCAAGCATCAACAAACTGTATCTCATTAATTTAACAACTTGTTAAATTAATCTAACTGAACTTGACTAAAGTTAAACTAAGTCAACTGATCCTCTCAATATAGACCTCATCCTTAATTCCTCAACCAGTGGAGCAAATCAAGGACACATTCCCAAATTAGTGGAGAAATTATTGCATGTTCTCACAAAGACTTCAAGTTTGATTTTCTTTAACTAATTAACTCATGGATAATTAATTAATTAATATTCAAACTAATGGTAAGACCAAATTCAAATTTTACTTCCTATTTTAGACCAGGGACTATCTAAAAATACGAATCCAACTTGAACTGCTGAAAATAGAACTTTTGTTTTTAGCACTTCCATTTTCATTCCATGTTTCCCAATTCAGCAATGATGCCCAAACGACTATTTTTAGCAGTGCTATTTTTAGCACATCTATTTTTAGCAATTTCTTGTTGCCAGTTTTCAACAGTGATACATATGTTATTTTATGCCATGCTCATATAATTTAATTTCTTGAACGTTTATTGGTTCCTTAGTATCATTGCAAATGAAAGAAAGTTCTAAATTCATACAACACTAATTTACGACCCCATCTTAGTATTTTCCTAGTTTCTAACAACTAGTATCGGAGCCAAGATACTTCAGATAGGTTTAAAAACTAGAAGAAAGATCAAGGACCATGGAAAACCTTCTAATTCCCCCACGATCTAGAATGTCCCCGCAAATTCAGAGATAGAGCATGCTAAATATTTTGTAAATGTGGTGTTTTATATAGTTGAGACTGATAAAATGGAGACCAAAATCACACCAGATACCATGAAGGAAATGATATTTGTATGTCTCTTGGCCCTACATCATTTTATTTTATTGTAAGTATGAAATGCCTTTAGTGCATGGTGAAAGAGACACTACGATTATACCGAAGGGGTCTCTAGCACTTCCCCATGAGATTGTGGAGGATGTGACAGTAGCAGGATACTATATACCTAAGAAGACGATGTCATTGGTGAATTTGTGGCCTATAGGAAGGGACCCCAAAATGTAAGAGATTTATGGAGGAATTATGTGGGAATCTACATGATACTATTATGGATTTAACATGTACCCAAGACTTGCGAATGCTACCTTTTGGGGCTGGAAGAACAGGATGCCCAGGTTCTTCCATGGTTGTCATAATGATTTCTTTTGCTTTGGCTCAGTTGTTGCACTTTTTCACTGGAGGGTTGAACGTGATTTGTCCAACCTAGATATGAAGGAAGCGTGTAGGGGAATCTATGTCAAGATAAATTCCTCTTTGTTTTTTTTTCCAAGTTTGAGGATGATTTGTTTTTTAGGTTGCATTCCATTAATATTTTATAATAAGATGGAAAAAAAATGAGATTGAAAAATTGAAATACTTTTGTTAGTTCAATTTTGAAAGTTGTATTTTACCAAAGTGTCAATTTTGCTTGGAAAATAATAGAAATTTTGGCATGATTTTGATAAAATATGGTGGAAATTTTTGAAAGCTGGGTTATAGTTGTCAAGCTTCAAGATTTTGGACACCCAGTGGTTTTTTATGACATTGAATTTGTAACCTCCCCTCCGACATTTACTCTCTTTTACAAGCTCTCCAAAGTAAATGTGCGTTGATTGCTACTATGACATGACCCGAGCTCCAATTTCCATTGATGGAAGTGGGCCTACAAACCGAAAACTTACTAACCTCCCTCGGGGACTACAGACTACTCAGTGGCCTGAAAACCACACCAGGTGATCAATCCCTAAGTTGTAACTTTTTTTCACAGGAGAAACTTCCCAACCACACCCATAACAATACATGCATGCAGTTGGGACACTCCAACTGCACCCGTAGGCCTGGCTGTGTACAATTATGACCAAAACCCTTTATTCTATGCATGCGGTCGCAAAGCTCTATGCCACTTTTTCATGAAAGCCTCCAAACCACTACCCAAAACTGCTTCTAATTTTCTAGAATCATAAATAACATGACAACAAGGCTAACCATCCAAAAATGGAACAAGAGATTGACACAACCAAACTATTGATGTGTTCGAGGGTTTCCAAGTGCCAAGAACTACTAATTTGAATTATGCAACACTGTTCAAAAATTAGTTTTGCGCTTTAAATTTACAAATAGAAATAAATCTATAATATTTAAATTCCAACTCAATTTTTCTATCAACTCCATTGTATATGCATCGAAATAAATATTTTACCACCATTATTGCTTTTTTATCACTATTATTGTAGCATAGAAGACTAGATGTCTAAGGAGCATACAAACAATGGTCTAACCATGTTGAAATTTTCAACATTTGAGGACACAACTTCAAAGATGGATTAAAAACGTTTTACACTTGTTGAAGTTGCCACGTATGAGGATCTCGTGAACTTTGTAAAATCCTCCCACACTTGCCTTTCTTAGTGTAGACTCCCTACAAGAGTGTCCTGGTTTTCACTAATTAGTTTATGTATAGGTGAAATATAAGACAATGAACATTGTAGTGGGGATTCACTCAATGTTGAACCACAACCTATTTTTCCTCACTACCATGGCGGGGCTTCTATTTTCATGCACCATTGTCAAGAGTCGTGTTGCATGAGGTGACATGAGCTTGAACCATGGTGGAGCTTTGGTGTGAGACGTGGTATCAACAACAACTCCATTTCAGTATATGACATTGACATTGATATAAGGTCTCATGACCAGACCCCAGACCTCAACAATTGTTACTCTGCCTCTTCATTAGTTCATCCGCTATGTAGGCAATGATCTTCTCATTTTCGAGCTAAATATTTTACCAAAATTTTCTGCATATGAATGAAATGAAAAATATACAATAACTCATGTGGTGGCGAGTCACGCAGATGTGGACTTAAGGAAAACAATGTAGTGTATGAGTAGGTAGCATCTCTAATTTCACTATAATTTTCTTCACAAATTTATACTGTATAAGTTTTTCACTGGATGAATAATCAAAAATTTGTTATCAATGATCGTTCCTCCTTCATGAGAATTGAATTGGAATACCTTTGTAAAGATCTTTAGGCACCACAATCCACACGCAGATCCAATAACTCATGCTTGAACATAGGTTTGGTTCGTGCTAATAACATAAGATGTTTTAAGTCGACCTTTCGAATCTGCTCAACAACAATCTGGGGGAGCTCATTGAAAACAACACCAACCGCTCCCTTTGAGGACAGACTCCAAAGATTCACACATATTTTAACAACAAATGCAGCTGGTAGGTGCACAGTGATAAATGCACTCGATGAATTAGCAACAAATTGATATCTCCAAACACAGTGGAAAATATTAAAATGTAGGTTGACGTTCCCACTATTGAATTATCCAGACACCGCAAACCAATAGTCTACAGATATGACCAAATGTTCCAAAATCAATTCCACAAATCCTCCACCTTAGGTTTGCAGCTGGTATTGACTCTCAAATAAAAATACAACACCTCATGCAGTTCTCAACTTCACACTAAAAACTCTCTCTTACAAAGTGTTGTAGCGACTGAAACACCCTCCAAAATTTTGGCTTATACTTAAATTTTAGAGCCTACTGTGGATCCTCTGATCGATCATTCCTTAGTCACTTATTTGATCTCAAGATTCCCTCTTTGATCTTAAGAGTTGTTCATGCTTTTATTTTTATATAGTATGTGTCATCTTTGGGCATGGGGATTATCGCTTGTCATGTAAAAGGAAGTTTGTTTGCTTCAAGGGGAAATATTTGTGAGAATGGGTTGTCTTCACCACGTAGACATGTTTCATACTCATTTCATGCACTCTTGCACAAGTGTTGCCTTTATCCTCTCAAAGTCTATCATCAGAGCTGCACTTGTCATAAGCTTCCACAAAGATTATTGCATTAAGCGAAGCATGTGTTATATGTTTTGGATGGTCTATGTTGTATCACTAAGTTTTCAAGTGTGTGATCATAGTCAAGTTCTATCATTATTCACATCAGTTCCATTCATCCCAAACTTAGTCAAATTCTGGAGTTTCCCTAGCAACCTAGTCTCATCCATATTTCCTGAACTACACACTTCGATCTGCAACCATCAATATTTTCCCCTTACCTATTAGGACTGTGCAATGCACAAAAAACACAGCCTCCCTTAACATTCAAAACTGCGCAGTGATTTCCTCCAGTGTCCTTCCCTTAGTTGGAACCCACAGTCTCCAAAAACTACGCAGTTTTGTTCCGCAACTGCCTAATCTGCCTTGCATCTTGAAACTGTGCAAAGGTGTCCTCCCAGGGTCTCATCCCACAGTAGTACCTTGCATCCTAAAAATACATTATTTGTCCCTCATCTGCCCAGTCTGCCATGCATCCTGAAACTGCGCAGATGACAAGGGCCTCATCCTGTAGCAGTCATTGCCCATTGAAACTGCGCAATTGTGTCTCTCAGGGGCCACGAAGAAGGATGGCATGCTAGATGACTCTCAAGGAGTTGAGGAGAAAGATAAGCAAACCAAGGAACCCAAGGTATGATAGAAGATCAAGACCGCATGAAGACTCCATCTGATGCATAACCCTTTGGAGGGTAAGTAAGGAAAACAAAGCACATCTTTTGAAAAACACCTCTTAGTGTAGTTTGAAGGATTGATATGCATTTTCATATAATTTTGTCTTCAATGACATGCATGGTTGCAAGCACTGCAAGTCATTCCATGTGTTTCCTCTATGTGTCTTGCTCCCTTTCGCTTGTTGGATCAATTGTCGTATTTTGACATGTTTGGTTGTTATGTCATGTTTGCGAACCGTTCTGGTGACCTTGAAGGTTGGTATTTGTGTATACAAGTTATCCTAGCCATGTAAACACCTATCACACTCATACACAAAGTTGTAAGCATTGTCGCATTGTTATGCAAATAGATCAACAACTTCAAAATAAGCCTGTTCGAGGGGGAAACCTCCTTTACATTACACAAATGAACAATTGTTGGATGATACAAATGACGAGACCTCCTTCTATATATAGGAGTCTAAGGGGTCACAATACAATCAGAGCCGACATAACAATAATAATGTAAGGGAAGAACAATAACAATAGTGGGCTTCTATGGGGCACAATAATATAATAAGTGGGTTGCAATAATAAAAATAAGGGGATACACTAGTAGTATAGGAACCTAACATGCCCCTCTCCTTCAAAAGTGTTTTCCTCAGCGCCTGAGTAGTTTTGGATGCTTTTGTATAAAGTTATCATCCTCCCATGTTAAATCTTCAGAATGTAAGTTCTTCCACTTGATGAGATACTCTAAAATTAATTGATTTCGTATCTGTCGGTTTTTTGTTTCCGTGACTGCTTTAGGTTCCAATATGATTTTTCCTTCCTTGTCAAGTTCCAGAAATATTGTTTGAACTGGGAGCTTGTCACCTACAACCTTCTTTAAGCATGAAACATGGAGAACTGCGTGCACTCTGGAAGATGCAGGAAGCTCCAATTTGTATGTCATAGTACCCATCTTTTGCAAGACCATGTAAGGACCATAGTAATTTTGTGATAATTTATCACCCTTCTTAGCTTGCTTGAGGGACATTTGTTTGCATGGTTGTAGCCGTAAAAATACTCAGTCGCCTACATCAGAACTTATTTTGCTGCGATGTTGATCTACCTTTTTGTTTCATTCAATTCTGCGCCAAGGTGAGGTTATCCTTTAAAAGTTGAAGAACTTGTTGTTGATACTCGATGTGATCTTTCACTACTTGAACCTTTTTCTTTTTTGTTGTCCTTCTATCTTGAGAGTTTGAGGAGTGGTAATTCCTACCAATGCATTACAAGATATGGTCGGATTCATTTCTTCTTTTTTTTGGGGTTGGTTCTTAGTGTATATCCTCTTCTTTTGATGTTTCTTGATCCCTTTCTTCCTGATATTTCACTGCTTGAACCTTATCTTCTTGATATGTCTTTCTATCTCAAGAGTTTGAGGAGTGGTAATTCCTACCAATGCAGTACAAGATATGGTTAGATTCATTTCTTATTTTTCTATGGTTGGTTCCTGGTGCATATCCTCTTCTTTTGACTTTTCTTGATCCTTTTCTTCTTCCTCTTCACAATCTATGTAAAATAATTTCTTCTCAACACACTTAGAACCTTTAGTGTATTTGCTATCACAACTGTAACAAAGCCCTTTTGCTCTTTTTTCTTCCAATTGTCGTGGTGTCAACCTTGTAGGTTGTGGAAGGCTAGAAGCAAAAACACTTCCATATTTAGAGTTGTGAGTGGTAGAATTCCTTCTTGCCATAATTTTTCTTTCCATTTTTCTGGTCACCCTGAATGCCTTCTCCAATGAATCAGGTTCCCAAAGGCAAACCACATGTTGGATGTTATCCTTTAAAGTCCCTACGAAGACTTCAATCCTATGCTTCTCTGGAATATCATTTACCCTTATATTCAATTTTTGGAAGTCCTCAATGTTCTCTGCCATTGAACCCCTTTGTTTGATATTTATCAATTGGCTAAAGAAGGTGTTGCTCTTTGTATCCTCATAATGTGCTATCATTTACTCCGTGAAAATTGACCAGGTGACAAGTGGTTTACGAGAATAAAGCCCTCTATAACATAAAAATTGATTTGGTTCTAAATATAAAGATGCAATATGTACCTTTTGTAACAGTTGCACATCATGTAGATCAAAAGATTGCTCCATCTATAGTATTTAAGTTACTGGATCCTCGCCATCAAACTTTCTCATATCTCTTTTTCTTTTTTTTTAGCGGCTTGATCTTGAAACGACTGTAACTCTATAATTTAAGATCTCCAAGTTCTAAACATTTTCCCTGTGGTAGCCCTCTGAGTCTTCTTTCCAACCCCATAAGTCTGATCGAGATTGGATTTTTCAAGAAACAATTGTGCGAAATCTCCCACAATGACCTAATTATAGGCTAGTTCAATAGAGTGAACTTGTACGAAGTGAAACGTGTCCCTGTTTTGACCTTTGGCCCTGAAACCAATATCCAATAAACTGCAGTCTGTCCTCTTTCTATAACTTTTATGAAATTTTAATCCAATGCTCAGGTAGACAGTTATGACGATTTTCCAAAGGTCACTTGTTTGAGATGGAATTCAGAAGCCTTCCACAACCCTAACTTCCTTGGATCATATCTACGAAAATATAGCGAACCAATTTCTGAATTTCGTATCTGGGGTGAAGCACAATTTCAGCTCAAATGGGTTTTAATTTCATCTTCCGAAGCTTCGTAGAACAAAATTTATAGTGAAAATTCCACGGCGACTTGTTTGACATGGAATTCTGGAGCCTGCAAAAATCCTAATTTTCTCAGCTCATATCTTTGAAAATATAGCAAGACAAGATCTGAAATTCGAACATGAGGTTTAAAAATCTTTCTGCTCAAATGGGTTTTAATTTTAGCTTTTGAAATTTTGTAGAAAATAATTTATAGCGAAAATTCCACGATGACCTGTTTGAAGCGGCGAAACCCTAGAATCTATAGCTCTGATAGAAAATGTTATGCAACCAGCTCACAAAAGAGAAGAAGAGATAGATCAACAACTTCAAAATAAGCCTCTTCAAGGGGGAAACCTCATTTACATTACACAAATGAAAAAAAATTGGACGATACAAATGACAAGACCTCCTTTCTATATATAGAAGTTTAAGGGTTCACAATATAATCAGAGCCGACATAACAATAATATTGTAAGGACACAACAATAACAATAGGGGCTTCTGTGGGGAACAATAATAAAAATATGGGGACTAATATAGCCCATACCCTTATTGTTATTAGTGCAACCCCCTTATTGTATTATTTTTCTCCATAGAAGCCCACTATTGTTATTGTTGTTCCCGTACATTATTATTGTTATGTCAACGGTGGTAACCTCTTGTCAGTTTGGTGTTGGAGTTCTCTCATTACTCTCTCTCTCTCTCATAGTCTTGGGACTTAGAGTTTTCTTGGAGCACTCTTGGAGGGTGTGACATACTTGGCTTTTTGGAGCAAGAAGGCAAAGGAAGAGCAGGAAAGCGTAGGAGGGCATGGGGATCAACAACTACATCATATTTTCTTGGAGGTATCGAGTTGCATGTATTATTTCTTTACTAGTTTTTGCATGCATGACATATGTATATCGTTTGTTGGTTGTGATCTGTCATTGGCATGGAGGATGTCTAGGATTGATATTGGATTGCCTAGCCTTTCCATTTCCTGGATAACCATGGTGATTGTGGGGTACTTTCATTATTATTTTTTTGGTTGGTTCTCATGTTTCCTTAACATGGGTTGAGTTACTAGTTCCTGTATCCTTGGTTGGACAAACACTCTGAGCCCTATAACAACTTGGGTTGAGTTACTAGACCCGTAGCCTTGGTTGGACAAACACTCTTGAGCCCTTGGTGGGTTGAGTTACTTGTCCTGGAGCATTAGCTAGACAAATGCTTTGGAGCCCAACATCGGCTATGGGTTGAGTTACTAGTCTTGGAGCCTTGGCTGGAACAAACGCTCTGGACCCCTAGATGGTTGGGATAGAGATCGACCTGATGATGGTTTTGTGATGTCAGACTGTGAGGTGGAATCATTGTTTAATGGGTTGATGTGGATGGCCTCTGCAAGCTCTAGATGAGTTTTGGTTGATGTGTTCTATGAGATCCCACATTCATGCTTGGAATATGGCACGAGGGTGAATGGCTAAAGAGAAATTTGGCTCAGCCATTCTACAGCTGGGTGGAACGTGAAAGTCCCATCCCGGGTTTGGATTTTACATCATTAATGAAAGATTATTTCTCCTTATATTTCTATGATAATTTTGATGGATTATATGTGGTCTATATGGATGTACTTTCATGAGTATTTATGCTACTATTATGTTGGTTATGTATGTGTTTTATGACAGTAGTTATATGTGGCTCGCATCATGTTGATACCTATAATTGAATGATCAATGTATCTATGACCTCGTGGATGGAATGGAAGCTAATCTATTGACGCATCAATTGTTCTTGGCGATTCTCAGCTAGGTATGAGACCCCTATGCTCAGAAATGTTATTTACACTTGTAGATTACATATTCACGATATGTTTGACGAAATTCCTATCATGGCTAGCAAGGGTCCAGTCAAGGTCCTGAACAACTATTTGCTTCAGTACTATCATTTCCATGTTATTTATTAATTTGGAGAGATGAATCAATTCTAGGCAGTGACATGGGCTCTCGGCCTGGAAAAGTGGTTCAAATACCAAAGTCGTTGGCATAGCACTGCCAAATTTGGTATCTGGTCATTGGCAGGCAAGCCTGTGAGAGTGACTTTGGGTTTTTTTTCACCCTCATGCCTATAGCATGGGAGTGACTGACACTTAAGTTGTACAAAATTTCAATTTGACCCCAAGGAAAGCTTTCTAAAGTATTGGATTGGTCCCTAAGAGTCTTGTAGTTGATGATTAATGTATGTATGGTGTGTTTCTATCGGTTCCACTTCCTTAATGTGACTTAGGAGGTTGAATAATATTATAGTGGCCTCTCGTAGCATGTTTACCCCGACTGGCCAATTTCTTAGGTAGATGTGGGAGGAGGGTGTTACAAAGCGGTATCAGAGCATGGTTCACCCCTCGGACTAGATGGGTTATGTGTTGGTCATGCATGCATGTCAGTTGCATGTGTGTCTCTCACACTTGCATTCCATGTGCTTGTTGCATTTGCATGATGTTGTTCATGGTTGAAGTGATGTCGTAATGTGAAACTTGATGTGTTTTTGTGAAATGCATCATCATGAATGTATAACTGGTTACATGTCGATCTATGTCGCTTACATGTATCGTTGTAGTATGCTTTGTTCCATTCTTGTATGTTTAGTTGCATGTATCATTCTCATAGGTTTGATTCCAAGTACCGTTCACTCATGCTTGATCATGTGTGCTTATGCATATGTGTAGTTGGTTACGTATTTCTTATGCATGTTCATGTTGCATGTGGTCAAGTGTACAGGGATGTAGTGGTTGTTGTCATGCATGAGGTCATGGTGTGTTGTTGGTGAAGTTATGCATTGATGACTGGACCCTAGCTAGAATGATGGTTTCATGGTCATATGATTATCTTTTATATTTTGATATGTTGTCATGATTATGTTATACATGTATCATGCTGATTTGTTGTTCTTGCAGACAAGGTATTCTCCCCGAGCTATACTAAGGTACATTGGTTTATTGTGATTTGGTTTAGTTGACATGATATACCTTGAAGAAGGAAATATAAAATAGTTAGCAAGATGGTTGACTACAAAGACTCTCCC
This sequence comes from Pinus taeda, assembly GCA_000404065.3. Taxonomy (NCBI): domain Eukaryota; kingdom Viridiplantae; phylum Streptophyta; class Pinopsida; order Pinales; family Pinaceae; genus Pinus; species Pinus taeda. Next base: position 103,955 of record APFE031635840.1, on the reverse strand, counting down.
TATGAATCTAAAGAGAAGTATGGTGTTGGGAACCCTTCTGATTTGGTCGTTACACTGAGAATTTCAAAGGAAGAGATAAGGATTTGTAAGGTAGATAATGACAGGATAATACAGGCACATGAGAAACAAGTAGAGGTAAATGCAGTAATACTTCAAAGTTTGTCAAATTTGCAGTGACAGGGACCACGTCGGATTAGCTATGAATAGGAGGATAGAACTAATGGGGCATATGGTATTCGGTCGCATGGTGGTCATAAATCAAATAGAGATGACACAGTCAAAGATGGAAGATTGTTGGACACTCTGGATAGGAGAAAGGATAGGCATATGTATGATTCTAGTTTTGATTTAGATAAGCACTATGATCGTCATCGGTATCATCCTTATAGGAGGAGTGATAGGAGATATTTTCCGGATGAGTTTAAAAAAAAATCCACCTACATTTGATGGATAGATGAAGAAACCATAAGACGCAGAGGCATGGTTTCTTGGCATGTGGAAATTCTTCAGGTTGTATGACTATTCAGAGAACATGAAGGCTAGAGTGGCTAAATTCAGTCTCAAAGGTAAAGTAGAAATTTGGTGGGAAGATGTGAAGAATTTCAAATGTATTCATGAGGAATATTTGACTTGGAGTGAATTTGAGCGGCTATTCAAGAAGAAGTATTTGTCAGAAAGGTACTTTGATGACAAGGCGAAGGAATTTTATGAGCTAAAGATGGGATCTATGAAAGATGATGAGTACACTGAGAGGTTCTTGGAGTTACTAAGGTATGTGCCTTATCTCACGGAGGAGAAGGCTAAGATTTAGAGATTCGTTAGTGGATTACCGGTTGCATTCAAAGATAGGATTGATTTCGATGAGCCTAGATCATTGGAGGATGCCATTCAAAAGATGAAGCATTGTTATGAACAATCAAAGTGCAAAAATGAGACGAAGCTAGACTAGAGAGGCAATGCAAAGAACAAAGGAAAATGGGACAGAAAACGAGTAAGACCACATGATTCGGGTAACAAGGAGAATGTTTCACCACCTAAGTGGTTCAATGCATCAGATAGAGGGAAGGGACACAAATCTTAGGAGCATAATAAGGAGCCCATGCGGTTTTGGACTTGTGGAGGAGATCATCGTAGGAGGGATTGTCCACAGTGCTAGAGTGGTAGGCCTAAGATATATTGTGCGTAGGAGGCATGAATTGTTGGAGATGTTGGTCAGAGTATTCCACGTATCTATGCAACAATGGATAACAAATAGGCAAAGCATGAGGCATCTATCATTGAAATGGATGCTAAGCTTTGTGATCAAGTTATTCCTATTTTGATTGACCCTGAATCTAATTATAGCTATGTTTAGTCCTGACTTGGTGGATAAGTGTGGTTTGAGTAAGGAATTGCATGCAGAGTCTTGGTTAGTGTAGTTGGCTACATGTACAAAGAAGCAAATTCATCATTGGGTAAGAGCTTGTGCACTTGATTTGAATGGTATGTCGGCGGCAACACATTTGAATGTATTACTGTTGGGATCATACAACATGTTGTTGGGTATGGATTGGTTGCTTCTACATAGAACCAAGGTAGACTTCTATGAAAAATCCATTGAGTGTGTTGATGACAATGGAGAACCAAGAGTTTTACAGGGTAAGAAGAAAGCTACATCAGTTGGGATGGTGACAACTATGCAAGAAAAGCGTAGCCGCGGGAAAGGGTGTAAGTTATTTGCAATTCACATTTCTAGTGATAAGGGTAAGGAAGTTGAGGATATAGATGTGTTGATCAGGTACCCAGTTTTACAGCACTTCAAGGATGTATTTCGTGAGGACATTTTAGAGTTTCCACCTCATAGGTATGTATACTTTTCTATTGAGTTAGTATCAGGGGTAGTTCCAACATCAAAAGAGGCTTATGGGATGAGCACATCTGAGTTGGTTGAGTTAAAGTTGCAACTGAAGGAAATGTTGGACAAAGGGTGAATTAGGCGAAGTATATCACCATGGGGCGCACCGATTGTTCGTGAAGAAAAAAGATGGTACTCTTAGATTATGAATTGAATACAAGCAATTGAACAAAGTGACCATCAAGAACATGTATATGTTGCCAAGGATTGATAACTTGTTCGATCAACTGAAGGGAGTAGCAATATTCTCAAAGATTAATCTGAGGTTCGGATATCATCAAGTACACATCAAACAAGAGGAAATTTACAAGACCGCATTCAGGACCAGGTATAGGTATTATGAGCTCATTATAGTTCCATTTGACTTAACTAATTCTCCAGCTACATTTATGTGTTTGATGAATAGTGTGTTGCATCCATATTTGGATAAGTTTGTTATTGTGTTCAATGATGATATACTAGTATCTTCTAAAAATGAGGAAGAGCACGTCGAACATTTAGCAGTAGTGTTGAGGTTGTTGAGAGAGCATCTATTGTATGCTAATCTCAGCAAGTGTAGTTACTTTTCGACTGAGGTACACTACTTGGGGCATGTTGTCTCTAAGGAGGGCATTGTAGTAGATCCAGAGAAGATAAGAGCCATCATGGAGTGGGTAGCTCCTAAGAATGTGGATGAGGTGAGATCTTTCATCGGTTTGGTAGGCTACTATAGGAGGTTCATCAAGAACTTCTCGCAGATTGCTTATCCTATCACATCATTGCAAAGGAAAGGTAAGAAGTATGAATGGACAGAGGAGTGTGAGGCTAGTTTTGAGCAGCTCAAGTAGTTTTTGACACATGAATTAGTACTAAAGATTGGAGATCCAGACAAAGAGTTTGTAGTATGCACAGATTCTCGCAAGAGAGGACTTGGTGGAGTCCTTATGTGGGATGGATAGGTGGTATGTTATGAGTCATGGAAACTTAATGAGCACAAGCATAACTATCCCACACATGATCTTGAGTTGGAAACTATTATACATGCACTGAAGATGTGGTGACACTATCTTCTAGGTAGGAGGTTTACATTGATGAGTGATCACAGTGGTTTGTGATATCTATTTGACCAACTGAATCTGAATGGTAGGTAGGCTCGGTGGTTGGCTACAATCAGCGAGTTTGATCTTGAGATCTGATATATCAAAGGTAAATAGAACAAAGTGGTTGATGCTCTTAGCAGACGGATACAGGTAAATCACTTAGCAGTTATGAGCTCCTATGGGACATACCTATAGGATAGGATCTTGTGGGCAAGTCAGTAGGATGTCAAATATATGGATATTATGCATAGGTTGCAGTAGAGTACAAGTATAGGCATAGGTATAGGTACAGGTACAGGTATAAGTATAGGTACAGGTACAGGTACATGTGATAGTCAAAGTATAGGTAGAGGTGATGGTATAGGTATAGGTACATGCGATGGTATAGGTACAGGTGTAGGTGCACAAGATATGGATTATTGTCTTACGACAAATGGATTGGTCTAGTAAAGAGACATGATATATGTTTAAGATAGCAGTGAGCTCAAGAAGGTGATCTTAAGGGAGTTTCATGCGAAACCTTATTCGGGTCACCTAAGTTATCATAAGACACTGACACCACTGTAGATATTCTACTATTGGCCGAATTTGAAGAGGGATGTAATAGAGTTTGTGGCTAGATGTTTTGATTGTCAATGAGTGAAAGAAGAATGTAAGCATCCAAGTGGACTGCTACAACCGATTCTGATTCTAGAATGGAGATGGGAGGTCATTTCCATGGATTTCATCACAGAGTTTCTGAAGACAGTGAGACAACATGATTCCATCATGGTGATTGTGCACAGGTTGACAAAGGTTGCACACTTCATTCCGGTTAAGTCTACATTCTCAGCTAGAAATGTAGCATAGGTGTTCATTAGAGATGTGGTTAGATTGCATGGTTTTCCAAAGAACATTTTACAGACAGGGATGTGAAGTTCAATTCCAAGATCTGGAAGGAGTTATTTGCAAGTTTGGGCACCAAGTTGGCCTTTAGTGCAACTTATCATCCACAAATAGATGGATAGACAAAGAGGGTTAACAAGATATTAGAGGACATGTTGAGGATGTATGTGATGCATTAGCAACGAAAGTGGGAAGAGTATCTTCCATTGGTAGAGTTCGCATAAAACAAAGGATATCAGGAATGGTTGAGAATCAGTCCTTTTGAGGAGTTGTATGGGCGGAATTGCAACACTCTCATCAGTTGGAGTGATCCGGTTAGCACGATCTTGATTGGACTAGATATGTTGGTAGACATGGAATAGGAAATGCAGGTTATAAATAAGAATCTAAAGGCAACACAAGATAGGCAGAAGAGTTATGTGGATTATAACACGTTGTTCAAGGAGTTCCAGGTTGGGGAACATGTATATTTACACATCAAACCGAATAATATCTCCTTGCGGATTGGATCATGTGCTGAGTTGGCACCACAATTTTGTGGACCCTTCAACATTATTGAGAGGATTGGACTAGTAGCCTATCGGCTTGCGCTGCCCCTGACAGTGAAATTCCATGATGTTTCCCATGTATCTTTTCTTAAGAAGTATGTTAAGGATGTTGATCATGTGATTGACTAGTTTGTATTGCAGGTGGAACCAGATGGAGAATTCCAGTTGGAGCCTCAATGTATATTGCAGAAAAAGGTGCTAATGTTTCAGAACCAATAAATAGAGCAATTTAAGGTGCAATGGAAGCACTTTGGACCCGATGAAGCTACATAGGAGATGGCGGATCAGATGTGTGCTATGTATCCTTCCTTGTTTTCTGGTTGAGGCAAAGCAGTTTTGGCTTGGTGTTTTGGTATATGTTTTGATGATGTTAGTTTATGTACATATGTATATGGGTGTAAATACCGCCACGAGTTGTGTTATAAAGCTACACTATGCATTATGTTTTTACGATGTTATGTTATTATGTTGTTATGTTGGTTTGATTTTTAGCAGGGTCATAATTGTAAATACTACATGAAGTTAAGTTATAAAGTTCCATCGGCAGTATATATTTTGCTTACAACAGTTTTCTGGTTATAGGTGGTGTTGAACACTGAGGACAATTTTCCCCGAAGGGGGAGGGTTTTGTAACATCTCTGGTGAAAATTCCATGTAATAAAATTAAATAAAGGAAAAATAATAACCACAGAAGATGGGACACTTATTCCAAGCTAAATGTTGGGAAGAATCCTAGTGATGGGGATCACTTGTGATTGTTTTGGCTAAGGAAATTGGAAAAGGCAATGGATAAGGCTTTGGAAAGGAAAAATGACATTTTTGGCACATTTATTTATAAAAATAATGGAAATTAGGAGAAAAAGGAGGTGAAAGATTGCAGGTTTCATGTGAGGATGAAAAGGAAGGAAAATAATGGAAAAAGAAAAAAATAAAGGCCTCATTCATAAAAAGGCTTCTGAGGATGGATTGGTAACCTTTTTTTAGTTAAGTGTTGGAGCTCTCTCATTACTCTCTCTCTCTCTCTCTCTCACACATACTCTTGGAGGCTTAGATTTTTCTTGGAGAACTCTTGGAGGGTGTGGCATACTTGAATTCTTTGAGCAATAAGGCAAAGGAAGAGCAAGAAAGTGCAGGAGGGCATCGAGATCAACAACTACATCAAATTTGCTTGCAAGTACCGATTTGCATGTATGATTTCTTTACTAGTTTTGACATGCATGGCATATGCATGTGGTTTGTTGGTTGTGATCTGTCATTGGCATGGAGGATGGTTGGGATTAATAGTGGGTTTCCTAGCCTTGCCATTTCATGGATAGCCATGGTGATTGTGGGGTACTTTCATTGTTTTGTTTTGGTTGGTTCTCATGTTTCCTTAGCTTGGGTTGAGTTACTAGTTCCTGGAACCTTGGTTGGACAAACGCTTTGAAGCCTTATAACAACTTGGGTTGAGTTACTAGTCCCATAGCCTTGGTTGGAAAAATGTTTTGGAGCCCTTGGTGGGTTGATTTACTAGTCCTGGAGCCTTGGTTGGACAAACGCATTGGAGCCCGACAACAACTCTGGGTTGAGTTACTAGTACTGGAGCCCTAGATGGTTGGGATAAAGACTGATCTGATGATGGTTTTATGATGTCTGAATGTGAGGTGGAATCATTGTTTGATGGGTTGAGGTGGATGGCCTCTGGAAGCCCTAGATGAGTTTTGGTTGATGTGTTCTATGAGATCCCACATTCATGCTTGGAATACGAAACATGGAAGAATGGCTAAAGAGAGATTCGGCTCAGCCATTCTATGGTCGGGTGGAATGTGGAAGTCCCATCCCAGGTTTGGATTTTACATCATTAATGAAAGGTTATTTATCTTGTATTTATATGAGAATTTTGATGGATTATATGTGGTCTATATGGTTGTACTTTCATGAGTATTTTTCCTGCTATTATGCTAGTTATGTATGTGTTTTATGATAACAACTATGTGTTGCTCTCATCATGTTTTTTCCTTGTAATGGAATGATCAATTTATTTATGACCTAATGGATGGAATGAAAGTTGATGTATTAAGGAATCAATGGTTCTTAGCGATCCTCATCTAAGTATGCGACCCCTATGCTCAAAATTGTTATTTGTACCTGTAGATTAGATATTCACAATATGTTTGACAAAATGCTTGTCATGGATAGCAGGGGTCCAATCAAGGTCTTGAACAAGTATTTGCTTTAGTACTGTCATTTCCATGTTATTTTACATATTTGGAGACATGGATCAATTCTAGGCAATGACCTGGGCTCTAGGCCTAAAAAAGTGGCTCAAATGTTGGAGTCGTTGGCATAGCGCTGACAAATTTGGTCTCTGGTCGTTGGCAGGCAAGCCAATGAGAGCGACTTTGGGTTCCTGGTCACCCTCATGCCTATAGCATGGGAGCAACTGAAGCTTAAGTTGTCCAAAAGTTTAGTGGGACCCCAAGACAAGCTGTCTAAAGTATTGGATTAGTTCCTGAGGGCCCTGTTGCTGATGATTAATGTATGTATGGTGTGTTTCCATCGGTTCCACTTCCGTAATGTGACTGAGGAGGTCAAATCATATCTTAGTGGCCTCTCGTCGCATGTTTACCTCGACTGGCCAGTTGCTTGGGTAGATGTGGGAGGAGGGTGTTACAGAACTTGGTGGCCAAAACTTTATTCTTTTCTCTAGCTAATCACATAGGGTCCCTTGTTAACGTGGGATCACTTAAGAAGAAAGGGGATAGAGTGACCATCACTATGTCAACTCTGTCGACAACAAGAAGAAACAACAAATCATATTCTTCTCTCCTACCCTTTTGCAAGAGACAATTGGGACCTTCTCTTTGGGATATTTGGTCAACATCGACCTTCTTCACAGGATGTGAAAACTCTCTTGTATAGGTGGTTTTGTTGTAAATTTAAAAACCCAATCATTTCTCGGGCATGGAAATTGGTCCTCGACTTCTTCCCTTGGAATCTCAGGAAGGAGCAGAATCTCATAATTTTTAGTATGAAAAGCAAGACAGTACCCGTGGTAAAAGATGCATGATTTTCTCGAATATAAGTGAAATTAATTTATCTCTACCTTGGACCAAATAATATTGGAAGATAGTTAATTTTGAGATCCCCATTATGAAAAACCTTGATTTAAATCTTTTGATGTGGTCAACTTCTCGACCTAAGCCTCTCTAACAAGAATTTCTACACTTTGTCGCCACCATCTTTTATCGAACTAAGTTTTGATGGTGCCTCCAAAGGTAATCTGGGTTTGGTTGGAGGCAGAGGGATTTTACTTGATCCAAACTCTAAACCTTAATGAATATATGCATGGTCCCGTGGGGTGGCTTCCAACAACTTGGTGGAGTTTCTATCGCTCGAAAGAGGCCTTTAGATTCCAGTTCGAGAAGGTGATAAGCTCCTTCAACTTCATGGAGACTCACAGGTGGTATTCGTTGGGTGAGTAAGTTTCTCGATGGCTAGCCACATTATAGAGTGGTGTACATTTGGCACCTTCTGGAGGTGATTTCAAGCATACAACACTTACTATCTAAGTTTCATTATGTCATGTTTCATCACACATGTTGGGATGGAAACGGGGTGGTGGATGAGTTGGCAAAATTTGGTTGCCTTAATCCCGATCAAGCAATGGAGAAAGAATACTTGGTTATATCTAGAAAAAAGTATTACCAAAATATAAATAGGTCAATTAATGAAGACAAAATCACTTTAGAGGGTAGATTTCCTGATGGGGGTGACATTTAAGCCTCTTGAGAAGAGATTTTTCCACATGATTACCATGTGGATGAAACAAATGGAGGAAGAGTTGGCTCTCGTTGGAGAGCATGCCAATTATCACACTTATCAATTCAAAGGCTTTGTGTGGAAATACTTAGCTCACAAGGGGGTTTAACCTAATCTAGTCCCCTCACGATAAATGATTTCCTGGGATAGAAGTACAAGAACATCACGTCATTTTGTTATGTGAAAGGAAGTATTGGTTGATGGTGACAAGATTGGTTATTACAAGGATGGAGTTTGACAGTGTTTACATTGAGATCATTTATGGTCACTTGTACTAGGTAGGGAATGTGGGGTTCGTTCGAGGTACAACCTCTCACACTTGTCTTTGGTTCAACCTCACATGAGGAGAGATGGGTCATTTAAATTCTTCTACGCAATGGTTGTTCCCTAGCTGCAGTCACATGGACAATATAGAAGGGTGGTGGCTTTGCAGTTATACGTGGGGTGGCATTCAGGTGTTCATGCTACCAGTTTCTTTCAGACCTGAGTTTTAGGTATATCTAAGCCCTGATGGAGGCGACTTGTATGTTTTATTACAATACCAGGGCACTCTCTTTTCTCGTCTTTTGTCTGCACAATTTTTTTGTGTGTTGCTGGAGTGTTGGACCATCGAGCCTGGGTCCATGTTCTTTGTGTTATTTCTTCATCATATAGGTAACGAGCCCGCCTTTGAGTTGGTGGCAGTACTCTCTATTGCATCATTTCAAGGACTCAACTTAGTGTGGGTTTCCTTTTCCTGCCCGATACTTATTTGTGGGATGTGGTACCAATGCACTTTCTCGATTTGTTTATGAAGGTTTTCTATTGAGTTCTTTTTCTTCTCTTCTGCAATATTTTTACGTGCTCAAGTTGCCTTGGTTTCTTCAGTCAAGTCATTGTCTTTTCAATATATCAGGTCCAAGAATTGTAATTTTTGTTGCAAATTATCATGGAAATTCATCATCTCTGTCCTACCCATTCTTTTGGTCCTTCTAATGCGATCTCAACTAAGGGTTTGGTTAGACAATGTCTTGGTACACACCTTCCACCCTATATGTGTTGTAATTACTTCATATTTTGCTGGGTTGGTGGATAATTACTTCTCCTAGGGGTCTTTGTTGGTTAGCTATTGTTGTGTCATTTGTTGGGCATTTTTAACGCTTATAGTATTTTCTGTGTCGTCCCCTTTTAACATTGTCAAACAAACTCGTTTTTTGTGGTCTTTATGGCTCCTCAACAGAGACTTTTGAGTCACTGAGGTGTTTCTTCAAGTTCATCTTCTTGCTATCATCAATTATTTGGTTGGGAATCAGTAGCTAATTTCTTTAATATCGTTCCTCATGTAAGGAAGGAAATCATCCTTCTTAAATCAAAGGAGTTTGGAGAGTAGGCTTACTTCTTAGATTTAAAAGTTGGACATGCTTCTCTCAAGTGGATTCCAGACCCGGGTAAATTTTAGAAAAGAAAATTCCACTTCTTACATTCTATTATAGTGAACTAGTAAATGGAAACTTTCATGCGTATGGTCCTCAATGAAAAACACATGGATACTACAAATTGTTCATGGGTCAGCAGGACATCAAATGAATCCTCAAGGATATCCACTACAACCTAGATGACATTGTCACCCGAATTTCAAGGGTGGATAAATATGTTGTCTTGGACTACCACTGAATCAAACGAGGTCAATGATACCCTTGGTGTCATCAATGAGCCTCCACTCAACATTGCTCCTCAAGTTGAGACCCCTCAAGGGAATTCCTCACCACTCTCATATGTCATTATCTCAGACTGAGATGGCCAGCGTAATGGTGGTACCAGGTTCACTTTGCTTCTCAGTTGATGACTTTTAGTGGTAGTGGTGTTAATGTTCTCGCCGTCAATCTATATGTTGTTTCAAGCACCTTTGGTTTTTGGATGTTTGCTATATTTCACCAATTATTTCTTCTATGTTAAGGACTTCAATTATGTAATTAAGCATGCCTTTTCCCCTATTTTTTTGTTAACTGTAATTTGGTTACTTATTTCTTTTAGGGAGTATAAGGCAAACCTGTAAAAAAAAATAAAAATAAAAATAAAAAGCCTCTGTCTCATGGAGAAGGGCATGAGTAAATAATAAAATATCTCTCAATTGATGAATATTTTTTTTTAATAGAAATCCTTTGATGAATCTTTAGAAAAAAGAAAAAAAAACAATGTAGTATAATAATTTACAACATAACCCATATATAAAATATGACTCTTTAATTTACTTTCGGGTGACGACTTAATGTTGGGGTCGTACTCCCATTGGATTGCTTTCAATTCTTATTTCCTCCATACCCTTTAACTAATATCCCTATATTTAATTTCGAGTGATGTCTTAATGTTGGGATCATCCCATTGGACTGCATCCCACCACTCTGGATCATCGCTTGCTATGTACTCTACATGAATTAAATTATCCCATCGCCCACACAATCTCTTCAATTTCATATATAACCTTACGAGGCAATACTTGAGCATGGGAGGTCGCGATGATGCCCCCTCTCCCAAACCTCCACTTCCAATTTTTTCTCCCTCTTCCCCCACCCCCACACACTTCTATGCCTGTAGCTGCCAAAGAGTCAACTCCTGTAGCTTTGGAAAAACCAACCCCAATTCCAACTCCTCCAACTTATCACAATCTTCTATCTATAGGGCTCTCGAACAAGGGAACTTCACGGGGAGATATTTCAAATACTCACTTTCAGCTAGACAAAGGTGTGTGAGCTTTCATAATTCTATCACACATCCAGGCAGTCACTCAACATCACAATTCCAAAGAAATAAAATTTCCATATCTTTCATCGTTTACATATCCTGCAGAAGGTAATATTGACCAATTGCTCTATAAGATCCCAAATGGATAAATAATCAATAGATATGGAATATTTCAGTGTTCTAATTGAAATACCAACAAGAGAAACACAGAATGCAAGGGATCTAAAAAAAATATGCATCCCTTATTTATATTATTAACTGAGAAAATAGTAAATTCCCATACAATAATATTGGAGCCACTATAATGGCAGGAAGAGTTTCTCATAAAAAGAGAAAAAAAATACATTGAAGCGCAATCATGGATCTTGGATGGATCCACCTAAAAAATTACACCCACGAGATTTTTTTCCTTGTGATCAAACTAGAAATGGCCTTGCCAAGTTCTCAACAAAGAAAAAATAGATAAAAAACTCAAGATGATCCACATGCCTAGCTCCTATCCTATTTAGGCTTGATGGACTATATAGAAACCTTATTTTATTGTCTTCCCTAAAAAAATGAAGGCAAATACCATGGGCAGATACCATGGGAAAATACCACAGTAAATACCATGGGTAAATTTCATCCTTTTGACCACATGAAAGAAAGGGAATATTACGAATCCTCCCGCACTAAGATTTCTTGCCCTCAATCAATCCACTTATACCCACAACAGAAGAATTTGTACATTGACATGAGAATCACATAAAAACCAGTGTGTTATCCCATGCCTCCATGCTAAATGATCAATAATGGATCCTTTAATACCTAGATCCTAAACAATTTTCTCACCAATCCTGCCCTTAATAGATCCACCTGGATCCCAATGCCACCTAAGTCCTCACACCTATGGGTTATGACACCACCTCGACCCTACATCATTATTCATGCCTAAGGGCCCAAGTTGTAATATGCCCTTGGCTAAAAGTATCATCTTAGGAATCATCTGATCAATATATTTCCAACTCATAATCTCTCACCAACCCATCCCCTGGGAAGGATCTAATGCATGAATACTTGCACATGGAATAAGTCTATTATGCTGATGTTTCTTGATGCCCAACTCATGTTGCCCCACCCAATCACCCAGCATGATCCATTTGGAGAACTCAGTCTTGATCTCCTCAATGTATAAAGGTGGTTTGGCAGTTTTGCAAGCCCTATCTATGTACTCCTGTAGAGGGCTTCTTTGGAACTCCAAACTGTACTCCTCTTGCTGCCTTGTGAGAAACTTGAGTTGTTCCTCAACAATAGACGGCTTGGTTGTTGATTCGACACACGCCCCTATGGGCTCCTCATTTTCCCTGTTCTCCTATATAAAGACAATGTCTCGAACTATACAAACTCTCTACTTGAACATCATATGATTGGTATTGGAATGCTTGATCTTTTCCTTAAATTCCTATGCTAACAATTCTGGTGCCTTGCGGAATGTCTCTATATTTGTCTACACCAGATGCTCAACTATCACAACTCCAAATTGAACCTTTGACCATCTCTCTGGAAAGGGATCATCCTTCACATTGTTTTTGTTATGCTCCCCCTTATGTTCATTCTCATCAGGTCAGTTCACTACTATTAGTTCCTCACTCAGGTCTTCCTGGACAGGCAAAATTTTAAGAACCCCCCCTAAATTTATATATATAATAAATGGGTGAATCTCCATCGTATATAGGAAAAATGGAAGGTGATTTTATCAATAATATAATATGTATATATAATTTTTTGGCAAATCTCTCACCAGGCATGGCGAATATTTTACTCAATTATAAAATCTTATACGATCTTGGCGAGTCTTTCACTAAATAATAAAACTTTGTAAAGTCCTAGTGAATCTTAGCATTGTGAACTCTTAGAGAATTTTTTGAAAAAGTATAACACCATATATGACAAGAGCCACATGGTGCCAATATCACTGTTTTTTTTTCACATTTCCACAACATGGAACTTGTTTATAAAATTATAAAAAAGCCAACCAAGTCCCTTATAATATGCAGGTAAGCTTATAATAGAGTCTGATACCTCTACTATGCTTGTGTTCATTCAAGTGCCATAGCTTCTATGCTTAACACTGTGAATCGCAACTCTCTTAGAACTCAACTCTATAGTGTAATTAAAACCTTTGGAAATTGAATTTGGCAACTCTATAAAAAGGATTAGTGAAATAGAAGCTTTTGTGAATGAGCCCACTAACTATCACTGCTAAACAATCAATCTAGACTATGAAGTCTTCTATCTTGATCACAATCATGCTCATGATCAAGGGAGTGCGACCACCTGGCCTGACATAATGGCCATCATAGCTTCCAATAATCAACAACCACCTTGCAAGGACATCTTAACTCTTGTCTCATGAATTTTATTCATCAATCTTAACTGATATAAATCTTATAAAGATAATATTAGAATCCTCTCCAGATTCACTATTAATACAAGGGTAAAGGAAATTTTCTAGCTCAAGGCACTAGCCAATACCAACTTTGGTATTTGTGACCCCTTTGTGGGGATGCACCTACCCTGCCCCATTGGGTTTCTGCCTTGTAACATAGTTCAAGGATCACAATACTTTCCAATCTTCCTACTCCATTAGACACACTTTATATGCTATACATAGTGAATGGGAAAGAAGCATTATAAAACACACAATTTCACAGTAGGAAGAAAAATCTTAGACAGTTCAACATCAAAATCCTAACCACTGATTAATAAAGAATAACAAGTAGTGTAATGATTTTTTCCGAGTTATTTATTTACAAGCTATAAAGAATGTAGTGGAATGGAAAATATTACTTAGGCAACCCTTCAATATTTTCTACTAATATGTCTGTGCATGTGCATATGAAATTAAGAGCATTGTTGAATACAAAGTTTCCTTTTCTCTTGCCTCCATTTTGACAAATCAGTGTGAAATCAGTGTCACTTTGAATCTCCTTTCCTGAGTGGATGTTTTGACAAATCAATGTGAAATCAAAGTCACTTTGAATTTCCTTTCCTGCGAGGGATCACATCCACAGTTGATTAGTAAAAGATAGTCTACTATATATTATGTTCAAGAAACTGACTACAATCTATAGTGGAAATGAGACTTCAATTCTTATTCTAAATTTGAATATCTCAGGATAGCATAAGAGATAAAAATGCATATGGCCTTAGTAGCTAGAAAAAAAATCACTCCATCATTATAGGACCACCTATATTTCGGCACTTAGTCCAAATAATGGCACTGGTTGCAGTGCTTATCTTCATTAACACCATGGAAAAGCAACAACAATGTTTCAAAGCACACTTACTGGAAAAATTGTAACATTCTGAGAATATTTAATGATAGCATCTGAACCTCGTAGCTATGGTGGGGAAACTAGGGAACCCAAATCTTGGAAGATATCTCCTACCAAATCTGAGAAAAAAATAAAAAAGGGAAAAAATCAAAATCTTTAAATCAAGCAATGAATTGTTTGCAAATCAAATACAATTCCTTTAACTAACAGTTAAATTGTGGTGATATATTTAAATATTTAGTAAGAGGGGAACTTCAAACCATGGAATATTACCTTTGTCATTATTGTCATCCCTCAGTGACTGAGATTACAAATCAATACTTATGGAAAGATTGTAAGAAATTCTGTGAAATAGTATAGCATAACCTCTATTTTCAAGCAACAAAATCAAGGCATTATTACATCAAGAGCCATAATTGATACATAATCAATGAATCAAGTCCTTGTATGGCATAGGCTTGTTTCACAACCTCTATTTTCTCAATAACAAAATTAAGACATTGTATGTGGTTATTGCCAAAAGGAAACTATGTTCTAATTTGGAAAAGGATCTTATCAAAAGACATGGATTTATTCAAAGCTACAAAGCCTAATGGGTTACTGAAAAATAAGTTGGAATATGGGATCATGATACTTAAATTGAAAAAATATGCTTTCCTTTTAGAAACATTATAGTTATACAATTTTTTTTGAAAGCATTAGAATTTGAAATTGGGCCTTTCTATCAAGACAAATTTTCATTAACAGAATGTACTTTCCTACCTGAAACAGTGATAAAAAACTTGAAAAGCATAAGAGAACTTAGCATAATGTACTTTCTTTATTTCCTTAACATTCTTAAAGAGTTGAGGTTCTCCAAGTCATCAGGTAGCTTTCGAAGGAAATGACAGTTAGTAATAGTCCAATTCACAACTAAAGATGTGTCACAAATACAAGGGGGCATCTCCTCCAAATCACAAAAGTGCTCCAGGTTAAAATCTAGCGTTATTGGAAGCTTAATGTTCAACTGGGTGTTATTGAACCCAGACATTTTTCCAATCTTCACTAAAAGCTTAAAGATAGCTTCTTTAAGTTCTACATGACTTTAATATGCTCTTGAAGTGGGGGTACATGAAACCTCTCCAAGTGAATAGTCTTAAACTAAGTGAAGATAAGGCCAATAGATCATTCAGTGTGGATCTCTTTAACCCATAATTGAACACTATGTCTCTCTTGAACCCATAATTGAATGCTATTAGGACTTTCAAATTTTTCATGGAACTCAAAAATGTTGGAAGAATGTATTTGCTTCCAGAAAGGAGTAAAACTAAAGCCTCTCTTGAGGACAATTGATGTCACACCACTAATACTTCTCCATGGAATCTGTATAGGTAAACCACAAATGCAGAATTCCATTAGAATATTTTGTTTATTGAATACACAAATAAAATCATTGCATTTCTTTAAAATATCTTTTGAAATCCAAATTACTAAAATTACATATCGATAACCTAGTCAGTGTAGGATAAAATTCACTCGTGTCATTCACAGAAAGCATGAGAAAAAACCTAATACTATATATAAAACCAAGAAAAATTCAAATTCATCACTTCTAGGGACCTCGTAACCACCCTGCTAATACACAAGTATGTTCCTATTTGCAGTTAGAAAAATTACCCAAATTACAATCTGTTTACTCCAGCTTATGTTGGAAAGTTATAGAAGGATGACTAGTGCAATCAATCCATTCCTTTTAGCCATGGATTTGTTTCTGTTTAAAACAGAAGTATACAAATATACTTGTCCAATGTCTATGCTTTAACCATTCACCTTAAGATGTTTTTACAATATAATTTCCTAAGTCTATTTAATATCTTCATTATAATAAAAACCAACCTATATCCATCTTAACTCCACATCTACCACTCTTAGGGGGATGAAATCTATTTTTCCCTCTGAGCACTTGGTACACCCAGAATTAAGATGGACCTAAGATGATAGAATTTCCCCTTTAAATAGTCTATGCTCACATGAATACCATGGTATTACCATGGGTCAATACCATGGCTTATCATAAACCTGGAGCTTAAAAATTACTATTAG
>APFE031635840.1:54801-87608 GCA_000404065.3 Pinus taeda | reverse complement strand
TTTTAACCAAGCTAAAAATGTTTAACATACATTAAATTACAACATCCATTTTTACTCTTGATCGGATCAAATATTTTCACTCTATGCTAGTTTTCATATCACGATATTTGATACCTCTCGGGGGTTAGTAGATCGAGAGTAAAGATGGATCTATTCTGGTTTAATTCCCCCATTTAAATAGGCTACATTCCAAGTGAATACCATGGGTCAATACCATGTGCCATTTTGGTGAATACCATGGGTCAATACCATGTGCCATTTTTATTTTATTAATACTAATATTAGGGTTAATAATGTTTTTTTGCATGGTATTAATAACAATCTAGTCCATGGTATTTGTCCCATATTATTTTGCCCATAGGTTTTACCTAAATATAACGCATTTTTGAGTGTTCGTAAATATAACGTGACTTATGGAATAAATATAAAAAAATATTTTATTTATTTACCATACCTCTCATTTATTTATATTTTAATTAATTTACCATACCTCTTTTATAAATATGGTATTTGGGCCTTTGGCGCATAGATTCACTTAAATAAAACCTATTCTTGAAAATGGGCGAATGGAAGGTTGTAACTCCTAATTTCAAGGGCTAAATTTACCTTTTTTACCCTCTCCCTTAAAATAAGGTGGGCTATTTGAGGTGATTTGTAAAAATGTACTATGATACAAAGTATTCGCCCACTAAAAATTTAAAAGCCGTTCATTTCGCCAAAGGGCAAACATTCGCCCCTAAAAGTTTCCATGGCAATGGTATGACAATGCAGAATATAAACTCGAAAATCTTTGAGAGATTTCACCAATGCCAAAGCCTGCTTCTCAATTGTGTTGTGTTTTAGTGTTGCATTCCTTATTGTTCAACTGAAAAATGCTATAGGTTGTTCCCCTAAAATTTTCCATGGCAATGGTATGAGAATGCAGAATATAAACTCGAAAATCTTTGAGAGATTTCACCAATGCCAAAGCCTGCATCTCAATTATGTTGTATTTTAGTGTTGCATTCCTTATTGTTCAAATGAAAAATGCTATAGGTTGTTCATTTTTCTGATCTTTCTTTTGCATTAGGACTACTGCTAATGTATGCTCAGAGGCAATTGAAAATATGATGGAATCTGAAGTATAATATGGACTAATCAAATTTGACTGCATGGAAGGATTTCTTAGCATCTAAAGACTATTTTACCTTGTTGTCCTTTTTCAGCATGTTTGTCATCTCTTTCAAATGTTCAACGAGGTTGGGGATGAATCTTCTCAAAAAATTGATTTTCCCATTAAAAGATTGAATTTATTTTTTGTTCCTTGGGAAATATAATTGTTGAATAGCTTGAACTCTTGCAGGGTCAACGCAAATGCCACCCTTGGAGATAATATGTTCCATCAGCTTACCTTCTTCCATAGCAAATAAGATCTTCTTTGGATTAAGTGATATACAAAGTTTTCTGCCTGAAAGACAATTCTTAAATGAAGTAAATGGTCTTCATCAAATTTAGAAAAAACTGTGAGATCATCTAAATAAATAACAAGAAATACATATTTTTCATTGGTGAAAGCTATGTCCATGGCCCACTAAAAATTTGCCCCTGTATTCTTTAATCCAAATGGCAACTTAGCGTACATGAATGCACCCCATGGTGTTGTGAATGTTGTTTTCACGTGATCATATTTATGCACCAAAATCTGATTATACCTGGGATATCCATCAAGCAATGCAATCCTGGAAGACCCAACTACCCTCTGAAGAATATGATCCACCTTTGGCAGGGGATAATTGTCCTTCAAGGACACTTTGTTTAAATTTCTGAAATCAATGCAAAGGTGAATCTCCCCGCCTTCTTTTTTACCGGCACTAGATTTGACACCCATTCATAAAATCGAATAGGAACTATGATACCAAACTTATAAAGCCTATTTAGCTCTTTTTAAATTGATGGCAGCAGCTTAGGATTAATCCTGCTCAGTTTTTGGCAAAATAGCTTTTGATCAGGCTTGACCAGAATAGTGTGTTGAATGATGTTCTTCTCATACACCTTCAAATCTAAATAGTCCCAAGCAAATACATCAAAAAATTCTGCCTTCAAAGTAATGTACTTACTTTTCATCTTAGGAGACAAGGACTTTGATAATTTGACCATCTTAGGCTTGTCGGCTGCACCAATGTTCACATCCTCGACACCTTTCTCCATGGGAACCATGGTGGGATTTTTGGCAACATCATCTAGATCAAACAACTCTTCCAAAGGTACAAGACCTATTGGAATGTTATTGTCCTTCAGCTGCAATATTTCAATCTCAGTTGCTTCAATTTTTGGATCATTCATATTAGATGCATCATCAATGTGGGAATTCTGGAATTTGCCTTACATTTGCAGAAAATTATTTATTTGTTTGTCATCCCAAAATACTTGCCAAAATATCATATTATCAGGAATAGTTGGGTGATGTTTAACATGGATTGAATACTTCTGATTGGAGTGAATGGGAATCTTCACCATACTAGCTGTAGTGGCAAGAGAATCATCTATAACATTATAAGTTCTAGGATTAAGAGACAAAGTATATTCTGAAAAAGTTTTGAGGATGTCAAGGATAGCATTGTGATAAGCTCTCATTCTTGGATTCCTAGCCTAGTATTCCCCTTTCACTTGTTTGATTACCAACTCGGAGTCGCCATGAACAAAAAATTTCTTTGCTTCCAACTTTTTCGGAATTTTGAGGCCAACAATCAATGCTTCATATTCTGCCTCATTCTTTGACAAATCAAAATCTAACTTATAAGAAATCATTCTTACATTGCATGGAATTTTACATGAAAGATGCAATGGACCATGAATCCAAACACCAATCCCAGCTCCTTGTTTTCCCAATGCATCATCAAACTCCATGGTCCAAAGACCATTTTCTTCATCCGGAAAAAGAAATTCTGAAGGCCAAACTATTTGATATTTTGGAGGATGACTCGTTGTCTCAACACACCCTATTTTCTACACTAACTCAGCAATCCTCTCAAGAGAATTTACTAGCTTCAAACATTCTTCATTTTTCTCTTTTCCTTCAGCAATCACAACTTTCTACACACTACTAATAACACCTAAAGCTTCTAAAATTTCTACAAGCTGACTATCATCATCTACTAAATTCATATCACTATGCAAAATGAAAGAATCTAGATCAGTATGTATAACATGTATGGGGTTATTTATTGGTTTTTCATTGCTACTAATCATGAATTTCATCTTCTTCTCCTGATAGAGTTTTCTAAGTTGCCCAAATACTAGAATAGTAGCATATGAAAATTCAAGTTGTAAAGTTCCTTTCATTTTTGCCTGCCAAGACTGTGAAAGAAACATACCAAACCGAGGAGGAATATCAACGACCACTACATCCATCAACACATTCTTGGCCGGAATTTGGTCCAGGCACACTACTAAATCTTTAATAAGGCCAAGACATTTCACTCTTCCTGAATCAAATGAGTAGAGGTCATGATAAGGTCAGGTTATACTCAATCCCAGTTTATCCATAATGACTTTTGGCATAAGATTATGTGAGGCACCAAAGTCTATCATGGCATTATGGATGATGAAATCATGAAGTTTGAGACTAAGATAAAAAGGTTGGATTTCACTATCTTCAGGACTTCCCTCTAAGGCTAGACAAAATATAATTCCAGGCTCATCATCGGCAACATTTACTACTACCTTCAACATTTTAGCAATCTCAAAATTGTACTTATCATTCTTCACTAATTCAGTTAAAGCAATTAAAACTTTCAACTTAGAAATTTCATTCTCTAACTAAACAAATTAGAGATTTTTTCTATCTCTTTTGCAGTGATGTCCTTCTTTTTAATCTTCCCTTTAGCTTGAGACTCCTTCTTATGACTTTCACTTTGAACCTCCTTATATTTTCTCACATTGTTGGCAGAGGCTTCATTGGTTTTTGTCTTGGATCAGTATGATAATCTCCTTTTCTTTATTTTGATTTGTAGGGAATATTTATTTTCTTTGTGTATCATTTTGTACATTCTGCCTCTTTTGATTCAATGTAATATGTACATTGTTGTTCCTTAAGTTTTACTATTTCTGCAAATGACTAAGAGAATTTTGATATCCACTTTGGTATTCTTTACTTTGCACCACCCATAGATCATCACTTGCAAGTACAAGATGTTAATCAGCTAGTACAAAAGACTCTTTAGAAAACTGATCCTCCTCTGTCAGAAAGGTGGGTAGCTCATCTTCTTTAAAGAAATGATTTTCTTATACAATATCCTCTTCATCTTCTTCTTGCCCTTTGGTGTAATTTTGTTGAAATGAAGCTCTTACTTATCCCTGAGGATCTTGATTTCACTGCTCTTTCTATCTATTTCTAAACTATTGTTGTTTTTTGCCTCGAAAATTTGGATTCCTTACTGAAGGCTTCGCTTGTCGATTTATTATAGATATTTTGTCCATCATTCTTTCCATAGTTTTGATTAGATTGTCAAGTTTTACATATGATGATGATGAGGGCTCTTCTTTAAAAACAACTTTATTCTTAGATCTCTTAGGATTTTATTTAGATTTCTTGATGAGCATATTACCTTTGACACTTACTGCATTTTGTTGCATTTCTTCAAGAGTTGCAACATCTCTCTCCCTAAGCTAGTATGCCATGTTTGGTTCGAAGGCAACAGGATAGTGGAGAAGTGCTAAACCAGGAGGAGGTTTCATATCATCAGGAATGGAATTATAAACCATATTGAACCTTGTTGTAAACTCTTAGACTGTTTCATTTTGATTCCTTTTCATAGAATTTTACTTTTCCAAAATATGCAGTGCATTTTTCTTTTTTTGCCAACGTGCTAAGAACAACTCTATCAATATTTGATAATTATTGATAGAATTAGCAGCCAAATTGCAAAATCATTTCTTCACATCTATAATAAAACTATGAGCTATGATTCTTATCTTAGAATCTTCTTCATCAATCTCTTCAAGATCAATAAAATCTATCAATTTGTTGACATGCTGCTGGGCTGTAATTTTTGAAATTCCATCAAACAGAGGGAGTCTTTGGCCATAGTTCTAAGGTAGAGTAGCAAGTTGAGCATGTAACATAAGAGGTGTGAATTGTGCCATGATTGTTGGAGGATGTAGTAGATGTACTACAATGGGCTGTGTAGGTAAAGATGATGACACTGATGGAGGTGGTGGAAGAAGAGATGTGGTAGTTGATGTATTTTGAGGTGTAGAAGAGGATGAAATAGCAGTTAGGTATTCAAGCTGATATTGAATGTAGGCTTTTTCAGTAGTGATTTGGAGCTGGTCAACAAGACTTTTAAGTTTATCAAAATTCAACCACAACTCATGATCAGATTTAGAAAATAGAGATTCAAAAGAATGGAGATGAGAATCAAATTGAAAAGGTTCAAATATCACTTCAGGAAGGCAAGACTCAGATTTTGACCTTGAAAGAGACAGTTCTAATTGAATATCAAAAGGAAGATGCTCAAAAGTGAATAAATTTTTAGGCAAAGAAGTTGTCCTTTTTATTTTTCGAACTGCACTTTCAGAGATAGGTAAATTGAGTTTTCTTAGTATTTTTTCTGGGTCATCAACAATAAAAGGTGGATTTGGGCCAAGATTTGACCTAGTTTGTCTTTTAGCAGCCAAAATTTTCACACCTTAAACTTGATGAAATTTTAAAAATCAGACTGTCTTTCAATACTAGAAGTTGTCACCTACAAAACCAGTCTTATTGAGAGCTCTAATAGAATGAATCCCAAGAATGATTTATTAGTCATTTCCCCGACAACAGCACCAAAATTTTATCCTCTACAATGTCCCAGACTGAGGAGGAGATCAAAAAAGGTAACCTTGAACCACTTGCAGTTTAGCAGCTAGCCCTGCTAAACCAGAGAGGGATCTCTCTAAGGATTTCTCAGTCAATGACTAGAAAAGAAATGGATTTTAGACTAGATGTATAGGTTTTGTTTGAGTGTTTGGAAGTTTAGGGTTTTTTAACTTGCTGGATCAGGAATGAGAGTAAGCAATTAGGTCAAGGTATCAAAGTTTGCAGTAGTAGGCATAAAGAGGAGCAAGATAACAATGTTTTGTGGTGAACTTAAGATTTTGGTCAATGTAGTATAGGTATGAAAGCTTGAGAAATCATAATGATCATGCATTAGCATGAATTCATTAATCAAGAAGAAGATTTACATAAACATGATTTTCCACATAAACAGAGCTTTCAATCTAAAGAATTCTGCCTATATGATTGTAAGGAAAATCACATGAAGAAATAAAAACATGTTAAGAGAGATGAATTGATCAATGAGAAACTGATATTAAAGGAAAACAACACCACAAACTCATTGAACAAATATTCCTAAAAAATAGCTGCAACTACTCCTTGATTAACTGTATGAAAGCATAAGATACAAGTGTCTCCTCTAAGGTACAACCCTTAAATATGAATGAGAAATGATACATATAGACACAATAAAATAGCTTCCCCACTTTCAAGAGTTTAATTCCTACGTGGTGGAACTATTTCCAAGATTCTCTCAACCAACAAGTGAGAGTGAGAAGGTAAAAAGAAAACTCTTCTCTTAGACTTTGATTTGAATTTTGTTTCCTTTATGAAGCCTAATTAAACATAAAGACAACCTATCATGACGATTTATTAATTATTACATCATATAAACCTCAAAATACTGAATTTACATCTAACTTTGACCAAGTCAAACTAAAAACCTGAGAAA
Source organism: Pinus taeda (assembly GCA_000404065.3). Classification (NCBI taxonomy): domain Eukaryota; kingdom Viridiplantae; phylum Streptophyta; class Pinopsida; order Pinales; family Pinaceae; genus Pinus; species Pinus taeda. The sequence goes on along the minus strand of APFE031635840.1, from coordinate 80,859 downwards.
TTACACAGTGAAATTTTTAAATAAAAACTCAGAAATTTGCATTAGCGTAGTGCCAAATTTGTGGCTACTTTTAGGTGCCTTCCTGAGGTCAAATTTGAGATCTGAGAGAATAGACAACTAGATTTACATGTCTAGTTTCCCAAAAATCTTGAATTTTCGAAAATTACCCATGGGAAGGCCTTCAAAAATTGATTCTCCCAAGTTGTCTCCAAAAGCGCAACACCTGTCAAAAAGAGTGACAGAATGATTATTTTTTACCCCTTTTTCTTCTTTTTTTTCCTCAAAATATGAGCCATGTTTGAGAAATTTTATGAAATGGGTTTTGAGAGGAGGTCATAAGCTTTCTAAAAATGTAAACCACTTGTCATTTGGAGCTCTGAGGAAAAAGCGCAGCGCTGCTTCTGTGACTAACCCAATTTTCGAATTTGGCACCAAAATTCTCAAAAAACCAAAAATGCTCATAAAACCTCCAAAATTGATCATGAAGTGAAAAATGAAGTGTTTCATGCTCTCATCGATGCTTCATAAAGAATCTCCAAGTTATCCCCCTCATTTTTGTCCTTTAGGGTTTCCTTTCGGTTGTTTTTCAATTGCTTGAGCTTGATGTTGCAAATCATATTTCTGGTCCGATAATGATGGGCCATGTGCCTCAATAGTTGATTATCCATGTTGGCTTTATCAATAAGTTGTTCTAAGTGACCATGGACCTTACTTATCTAGTACTCTCTATCTTCATTGATCTCTAAGGAAATTCTATCTTCCATGTCTAGGTATTCATCTAGTAGATTATGTTCTTTCTCTTCCTTCAATTCCCTTTTGAGTCCCTTGGTCCTTGGCTTATTGTTTTCTACTTGTTTTTCATGTTCATCATGTTCAATAGGTTCCAACACTGCTTTACCTTTGCCTCCTTTCTGCAACACCTTGGATTGCGCTTTCTCCATGATGACTTGTTTAGCCTTAAGTTGATTGTTCTCTTGCTCAAGGAAGGAAATGGCGAACCTTGATCTTGCCATATTTTCCATGAGATCTTTTATATGAGGATCATTATCTTTAATAATTTGTTGCAAGTTTGAAGGCCTATCTGCTGCAACTAAGTCAACTAATTCAAAATCATGTTCAATCAGGTCTTCATCGTGTACATGTAATCCTTGTTTTGCTAATGTAGAAGGCTTGACCATTTTATCAACTTGAGAAGTAAACACAAACCCTTTTCCTCTCTGATACATTCTGGTCACCTCAGGTTTAGTTTCCTTGGGAACCTCTACTAACTTGCTTGATGATCCTACATCCACCTGCTGTGTTGATGTGTCTTGATGATGAACTAAAAAAGTAGTTTCATGCTATTGCAAAGTTGTTTCTATGAAAGAATCCCATGTCATGTTCCTTTCTACTAACTGATGGAGAACTACAATCTTTACCAAGTTGTGATGAAAAAGACTAGGGTGATGCTTTTTTTTCTTTTATACCTTCTCATACATTTTTCTAAGGCTTCTACATAAATAATTACACATGTTGAGAGGCTTTAGAGCTGTGGAATGCATTAGCAGCCTAATGTGGTATGCATATAATCTGGAAAATCTTCCCTCACAAGTGAAAAAAGTCATTACAACCTTCATCAACGGTCCATAATTTTCCAACATGTACCTAAAAGGGATGATATGTGAATGGGCCTATCTGTAGGTTGATTTCAAGAAAGGTCAATAGTGTTCAAGGTCTAAGTTCATGCCTTTGAACCAGTACTCTCCATGATCAGGTATCCCTCTGGAAAGAGAAATGGCAGCTACTAAAAATGTAAATTCAACCCCTTCTATGATGGCCTTTTACCCTTTCAGATTGGTGGCAATCCAATTAGTTAGTTGTTCATGGAAACGAACTTTACCTACTCTTTGACAAAACCCTAGACAACTGACATCTTCAAACAACTGCTTGATGAATGGTGATGAGTTGAGTTCATTGTAGTTGGTAGGCTCATATCTCAAGATATTCCCTCATTTATGATGTTTTCTTTTTTCTAATGGTGAAGAATCTCCCTCCATTTTGATAAAAACCCTAGATAACAAGAAAATGGAAAAACATTGAGGAATGAGTGAAATGATGAAATGAGGGAGTTAGGGAAGGGAAATGATGGTAGGGGAATTTTGGGAGTTGGATAGGGGTTTTAAGAAACTTAAGAAGTTTGAATGGAGTGAAATGAGAGAGAGAGATGAGTAGGAGAATTCGAAAAACAATCTTGCCAGGAAATTGTCCAAAATGATAGGTATGAGCTAGGGTTTCTATAAAGATGAGGTAATCTGAGGGGAAATGATTTGATTAGTGAATGATAGGGTGATTTATACATGTACAAAGGTATGAGATGACAAATTTAAAATTTTACAATGTCATAACTAACAAAACCTATCATTATCACTAGCCTTGCAGCATGAAATTTCTCATAAACCCTAGATGAAGAAAACTCACACTTGAATTTACTTTGCCAAAGGAAAAAGGTGGGTTAGATGATGATACTTACTTGTGAATCAGCTTAGAAGAACAAAAAGTAGGAATGCAAGCTAAAATTTGAATTTTGGGTGAGTTTTGGAAATTTTCGAGCTACTTTGTCACAAGCGCAGCGCAGTTAGCAGAAGCACAACGCAGTCTATGGAAGCACTAATTTTAGCTAGAAAAACTGTGTTTTTTCACCAAAGGAGGGGAGAGCTTGATTAAAAAAGGAGGTAAGGATGCATAAAAAGCATGTTTGGGACTTTTTAGGCTTTTATAGGCACAATATGATCTTTTAAATAAAAATGGGCCCCGCATACCTTTTCAAAACATGACTTTCACCTTTTTAACTTGTCCACTTTGGAAACTTGAAATCTAAACTTCTCTTTATCTTTTTGAACAGTGAAAATTTTTCCTTTTGGAACCTTCAAATTGTAACCATGAAGCACTTATGAAATTTCATAAAAACTTATTGCAAAGAGTTGCTTATCACAACTCATCCAATGCCGGATTTATGCATGGAATGAAGATGGGCCTTGAAACCCTAATGACCTAATGAAAACATTAAAATGGGTGAAATGGTGATGATGATGACTGATATGATGAAGAAATTCTCTTTATTGTGGTATTCTCATCTGAGTGATGTAAGAGATCGGCATGTGAGATTTTTCAAGAGAATAGAGACATTCCTAGAAAAACTAGCCATCGACCAAATTTTACTCTGAAAACCTAGCGACATGATAAAATTTGACCTTGAGACCCCTAACAAACTTTGTAAAATCATATTGGATCACTAGTGATAGGCATACAAGACTGAAACTAACACTACCTGCTATTCTAGTACCAGGTGGACAACTAGCAAATTCAATTTGAATCAACTCCAAAAATATTACACCTTGAAATGTTGACAAGTATGAATATTACTATGGATACTTCGAGATTCAACCTAAAATAAATGAACCACAGATTCTTGAAATCCAAAATACTATACATGTGAAAAATTGGTGTGCTTCTCTCATCTAGTGTTTGTTCCATTGTCTGTATTAGGGTTGGGTTATTATGGATGGGTTAAAGACAAGCTTGAGCATTATGGATGAACTAAAGATGGAGGTTGGTTGTTGTTCAAGCATATTTTCCTATTAAGTTTCATTATGGCCAAGAGCCAAGTTTTACGTATAAATTAGGGATTCTAGCGTAGACTTAGCTACCGATACTTTGGAGAATTTTTGATACATTAATGTTGTAAATTTTGTAAGTTTTTATTGCCTTGTCTTTCTGGGCTAGATCATGGTTCTACAATGTATATTTGCAGAAGACTTTGAATAAAAGGAGCTAATTCCATTTTTCTATTTTTAGTTCTTGTTATCATTTGTAATGTTTCCTTCGCATAGTTGATTTCATAACTTTCGTATAGGTAAATGAGTTGGTTGGCTAGGGCCCAGCCAACCCATCTCATTATCCATATTTTTGTAGTGTTTAGATATGTCTATGTTGGTGTGAACATAGAAGTTTCCATTTATATGCTTGAGCTTGTGATTTTTTGAAACCCTTGTGTGTGTCTTTTGCATGATCTCAAATCTGAGGCTTTTTTGTGTGTTGGGTTAACTTTTATTTCCAGCGTTTGCATTTCATTTCTTTCCTGAAGAATTGAATGGTCTTTCCTTTTTTTTAGAAACATTTTCTAAGTTTATTTCCAAAAGATTGGTTAAAGTTATGGGTTTAGGTGATTTAAGTTAAATTCATTTATTTGCAGCATAAGCATGCCCTCACATGAATATAAACTCTGGTAATCAAATAATAACTTTGTATGTGAAGATTAAGTTGTCACGATTTCACATATTATTATAAGTGAGATATTATTTACAAGAATCAATTACAATATATTTTTGAGCGAATGATTTTAAGAAGAATATATTTTTAAACAAAGTTTGTTTGTTATCATGGCCAAATTCTAAAACAGATAGAGTTTTCTTACTTTTGGATAGGCATTTTTTATTTACAATGCAACTGTGTTTCCTTCCTATCATTGCGATATTTCCTTTTAAAAATTTCACAATTATTTCTATCGAATGCTTGTTTTGATTGGGAGTATTTTTTTTTATGTTCAAACTGAAGTTCTTCTTTCTGTTTCATTTACTTCTAGTTTACTAGATAAAAAGCATTAATATCTAAAGGAAAAGTTATTGAAACCAGGCAATCCTAGTACAGGAACAGTGAAGTTCTAGTGCAGGAACAATGAGTTCTTAGTGCAGGAATAGATTGTTCCAGTACAGGAATGGAACATTCCAGTACAGGAACATAATGTTCTAGTACATGAACAAGGCATTCTTGTACCAAAACATAATATCCCAGTGCAAGAACGAAATTCATTTTAGTACATGAACGTGAGTGCTCCAGTACAAGAATGAGATATTTTTAGTAAAAAGAATAGATTTAAAAGTATAAAAGAAAACCATTCTTTATGTTATTTTAAGCGTTGGAGTTTGATCACATGAACATATTTATTTTCCATTATTCTTTTTTATTGATTGCAAGGCATGCTTTAAATTTTCCTGTCAAAGTTTCTAGCGAGTATTTTCTTAATTGAATCCAGTGCCCGGAGTGGCTTGGTGTTGTTTTGCTGAAAGGTTTCCTTTGTAATTTCATTTCTTGATTCTGCAAATTCAGTCAGAGAATAGAAGTAGAATTTACAGAATTTAAACCAAACATCCTTGGCATTTCATGTGCTACGCCTCTAAGCTTACATAGCCCCAGGTTGACAAATTAAGTGTTGAAGGAGTTTAATGAACTGTAACTTCGGCACCCAACATTGTTGTTTAGTGATGGATAAATTTGTAATATTACATAAATTAAAGAAACTCTTCTCCTCTTCTATAAATATACTAGTATGCAAGTTAATATTTCAAAATCTACTCTTTCCCCTCTTTCCCTTTGTATTCATGAAATAAGAAATGTGCAAGATACCTTTCTTTTTCATATTAACACTTTTGATGATGGTCTTAAGTACCTAGGATTTCATCTAAAACCAAATGATTATAAGAAGGTAGAATGACAATGGTTAATTGTGAGAAAGGAGAAAAGGCTAAAGGTGTAGAGTTTCAAATGATTATCAAGAGAATGTAGATTGCTCATTAAATCAGTGCTAGAGGCCATCCCAGTATATTGGATGGCCTTATCTGGGATTTCAAAAGTTTTTCTAAATATTGTATGCAAATTCTACTCTCATTTTTTATGGGAAGGTTCAAAAGAAGAATATGTGCTTCCAAGGATGTGCTCAAAGAAAATTGTTATGCCCAAAGGTTGGGTTGGCTAGGGCATAAAATAAAATTCCCTTATTTTCAAAAGATTCGGCTACAAAGGTGGGTTGGAAGTTGATTTATACAAACATCATTTGGTCTTCAGTTGTACATAGAAATTATATATCCTAGTTCTGTTGAAGAATGGATTTTTTCTTTGAATAAGAAAAAATTATATATAATAGTCATTTGGAAAGATATTCTATCATCTTTATTTGTGAGTGAAGGAAGAATTGCCTACAAGGTTGGTAATGGTGATCATATGAGGATTGGTGTGTATATGTGGGTTGGTTGTGGGAAAAATTTATGTCTCCCTCATGAATTGGTAAAGTTTCTAAATAATAATGGAAGGATAACTCTTAACTAGATGACAAACAATTTGAGCACATCCATTTGGGCTCAAGGATGTGTCGATGCATTCTCATTAAATATTCCAAAAGATTGTGGATAAGTGGAAAAAGTATGTATCTTACCTAAATTTATTGCATCTGTGGCTCAGGTATAAGGAGGATACATTATATTGGATCCACTCTCCCTTTGAGAAATACACACTCAAAATAGGTTATCTTTATTTAATCAATGTTAGTAGGTTGGAGGTAAAAGTGTGGTGGTGGAAGAAAATATGGAAGCTAATATGTATAGAAAAGGCCTCAGTTTTTATTTCAGGGCTTCTTGAAAACAAAAATCCCATATGGGATAATTTAGCAAAGAGCAATAAGGAAGGGATTAGATAGTGCTCTCTTTGTAAAAATATTGAAGAATCTATGGCCCAACTTCTTTTGACATTCCCCTTCACATTGGGGGTATGGAAGGATTTCAAAAGTAAGATTTGATTTTGAATAGTTTGGGAAGACGATTATTTTCTTGAAGCATGCAAACTTTGGTGGGAGACTATAAGTGTAAAGCGGTATAGAAACACTCTCACACTTATCTAATGGGGACTGTAGATCCCTAGAGACAAATCTATTTCCTGGGACAAGTTATCATCCTCCGATAGGGTGTTTTCCCGGGTCGTTTCCATTTCCTCCTTTCTACCTTCTTTGGAAGTTGCAAATGCTCCTCCAATTATAACATCTAATATAATCAAAACTTCCTCTCCTAGGGCTTATTTCGACGAGGTGTCCCTTGATAGTGGTGAATTTGGGGGAGGGAATGATCTTTACATTCAGGAACATCACTCTTTCAAATGTTAGATCGGTCTAGAAAGAGGATCAAACAACTATGTGGATTTACCTCCTATTTTTCTCTATTGAAAAGGAATGTCAATCGTTACATATTTTTGGAGACTCCATGGTTCTCGTTAACTAGTTCAATGAGACTCAGAGATGTCACAGTCACCTACTACTACCTATATTAGAGGACATTCTTCACATAAAACATATTTTTCTCGTCTTTCTTATTTTTACAGCTATAGGGAGTGAAACATAACCAAAGACACTCTATTTAAGGATTATGTTGCTAAGGATATGGGGATTTGGAAAATCAATAAACAACTAGGTGAAGAAATGCAGGATTATTTTCACAAGTCGTTCATTGATGGTTTACAATAGGCTCAGTAATCGATAGACATGATATTTATTTATTTTTTCTTTCCTTTTTCTCATGATCAAGGATGGTTCATGTTTATGTATATAAAGTTGAATTTGAACCTTTATATGTCTATGTATATATATAGTTCAAAGACTTAATATGGAAAAACCTTAGCATGTCTCAACCTAATTGTTCCAGAATTATTATTTTTAATTTCAATTTAAACTTCAACTTCGAATTTAGAATTATGTATGCTACTATTATTTAAACAACCTATGTGTGTACGTGAATTTAGTGAATGCAAACTGCGTATATCCAAATTAATAAATTTTCATAAGTTCCTTCATATGTTTATCTTTAACAATGCATTATTAGTTCATTACCCATTAATTATGCAATAACCATGCACATATAACGAAAATAAACCATAACCCATTAGAAACACATCAATCACATATAGACACCGAGAGGTGGAAACCCAATGTGGAAGAAAACCACCATTGTTGTCATTGTTTTATCTTATTCTATTATTATAAAATAAATTAATCATTACATCATGGTGTTGTACTGGTTCATACTCTTTCCAACACGAAAGCTCCTACTTGCAGGAGGCTACAACCTCCACTCGTTCTCCAACATCCACTGGAAGGGAGCTACAACTCCCTGATCTTGTTCACTGGCTCCTACCGGAAGGGAGTTCCTACCCCCTCACTGAAGGCTCCAACCATCAACATCTCGTGGACCACATTTCATCATTTTCATATTGGATCCACCTATCAATTAGCCATCACAAAAAATGTGGGCCACCTTTCAACAATTTTCAAACTGGTCCCACACCCAAAATTATGCTCAACACCCAATTAAAAATTGAATCACAAAATCTCAAAGACAATCACTAAATCACCATTGAAAATAATTTAATCCCAAGTTACCAATTAACCAATAACTAATCAAATCAAGACCAATCAATTATTCTTATTCAAGCTATTACTCAAACATTTAACAATAAATCACATTATTAGTCATCATAGAAACAAAGTGTTGTCACTGCAAACCCTGGTCAAAATTAACTTCAAAATAAATACATGATTGTTCTGAAGAATACTCCCATATATACGTGCTTCATGTGGATAACACCTATGTATCGATCTCAACTCACAAAATACTAAATAACTAAATATCTGAGAAATTAATCAACTGAATCATTAGAGAAGATCAATCACTGAACTAGATCAAACCAGTATAAATAATAAACAGTGTCAGTATTTCAATTCTATACCAAGCCAAATGGCCTCTCAATAACCAATATTCAATTAACATAGTCAGATATCAACTATTATGTTCAAGACATCATTCATGAACAAGAAAAAATAAAATAGAATTCATCAAATGTCATCACCAAGCAGCAATTTCAAACCGTAGAGCACATATCTGACTTCCATAAAACATATCCATGTATGTACGTGTTTACCATGTATAATATCTACATACAGATTTCAATGTATTGAAAAACACATCTCAGAATATATGCATGACTTATATGAAAAAAAATCATCTATGTACGCAACTACCCAAAATCAAACATGTGTACACATCTTAAATCACTGAATCAAATCATCTTTGGATACATAACACACATTCTACATAATTCACTGTCAAAGTCACATATTACTGTAAACACATTCATATCATACCACCACTATGACAACATACCTAGAAATTTTAGATACAAAAACATAAACATTTTGCATCAAGCTAATCAATTAAACATATACTTCAGATATTTCAAATTTGAGCCTTCTCCTTGCTACCTGGTGCACACATGTCCCTAATCAAATCACAAAAGAATAAACCATTACATTGCACACTTAGCTCCTTGATCTCCTTCTCCTTATATAGGTTTTTCCTTTGCTAACACCATAGGAAAACCCATTGGTAATCATGATAGTAATTGTTGAAGGGATCAAATAAACATTGTTGTCATAATACTATAGGAAATTACCCTGGTAATAGCCCCTGGTTTCCTATTTTCCATGGTTTGGAATATGTACGTGACTTTTGTTCATATAAACTGCATATGTATGTGACTCTTATTCACAGGGGCCGCGTATACTTTCAAAACTTCACCATTTCCATATTTTCTTAAGTGAAACCTATAACAAGTGTGTGAACAAAATTTCTCATATCTGAAATAATTTTACCAATAATCCTATCATCTACATTACTCATATTATAACCAAGTTAACATCAAGGAAATAATTTTCAAGTAGGTTTCCAGAAAGGACAACACATTAGCCATAATTCCAATAATATCCCCCTCTGGACTTGATGGTAACCGCTTTGGTGTTTAGAAACCACATGCAGGCACATACAAAAAGCAAGTCTTCTCTGAGTCTCTCCCCCTTTGACATCAAGGGAAAATGGCAGAACTAGGTTGAATGAAGTATTTCCCTTTATAGATCTCAACACCGTAAGTCTCATATGTTGATATGAATAAAAAAATTTCCATATTGACCATGCTCCCCATGAGTATATGTTGGACCCTATAGAGATATACAATATAAATACAATCCTTTATGACTCAATTACATCGCAATTCACAAGCATATATGACCTCTCCTACAATCAATGACTCTATGATCAATCACCCAACATAATGGGGTTACATATTAGACCCAAATTTTACATCAAGCACCCAAAATAATGACATGACTTGATCCAATAGCCCATACATGACTAAGTCTTATAATGATTAAAACATGTTTATTTTCATGACCTTTACATCATGATACATACATGACTTCCATAACCTTAAACAAGGATTGCAACATTGAAGCATCTTTGTAGAAAAATCATGAAAATCATCATAAACCCCCATCCATATGTAGCATAATCATCTGATAGTAGCAACATAAGGAGAAAGGACATCCTCATCATCAAAAGGCAATTGAGCAGATAAGATAGTGTAGCATCATCATGTGGCCAAATATGCAGTATATCCAAGAAACCCACAAATAGTGATAGTAATATATATTTTTAGTAGTGAGTAATATTGATGACATTAACAATAACAATAAACTCATCATAGATAACATCATGCAACCATCATGCCAAACATGAACACGTCATGTATATTCCTGTTCACATTCTCCTTATCAAATATAAACATCACAAAAAATCACAACACATGGAGTCATCATCAAGGTACACATGCATGGCTTCCCCTGAGATCATATTCTCTGCTATGATAGAGCAATTAGCAGAGTGAAAAGGTTGGAATTATTCCTAAATTGTGTCTAACATACTCAAAGGAATCACGTGGAAGAGATTTTGTGAATAAATATACAACTTGTTCCTTTGAAGGAATATATTCCATCTTGATTTTTGTTCAATAAATTGTTCTCTAAGAAGATAGAATTTGATTGGGATGTGCTTAGTTTTTTAGTGCATGACGGGATTTTTAGAAATGTTTATGGCACTAGTGTTGTCACAAACAATAGGTGCAAGTTGAGGACAAGTGACTTAAATGTCTTGTAATGTTTGGATCATCCATATAAATTGAGTACAACAAGTAGAAATAGAAACATATTTTTCTTCAGAAGTTCATAAACTAATAGAACATTGTTTCTTACTGAACCAAAAAACTAAGCAAGGTCCCAAATAAAATGCTCCTCCACTAGTAATTTGATTATCATAAATGCTACCTACCCATTCTATATTTGTGTAAGCATGAAATGCTAAATCTATGTTTTTGGAATACCATAGTCCAATACCTTGAGTGATTTTCAGATATTTGAATATCCTTTAGAATGCTTTGAGATGTGTTTCTTTACGATTTGCTTCAAATCGTCCAATTATGCCAACTACATGCATAATGTCTAGTGTTGTACTAGTAAGATAAAGCAAGTTTCCAGTCATAGATTTGTTTTTTGGTTTATTAACTATAGGAGAGCCATCACCTTGGCTAAGAGTGCATCCTATCACCATGGGTGTGCATACAAGTTTTCAATCTTCTAATCCATATTTCTTCATGATCTGCTTGAGATACTTGGTTTGAGAAAGGAAGATACCATCCTTATTTTGATGAACCTGAAGACCAAGAAATAATGTTAGCTCAGCAAGTAAAGACATTTCAAATTCCTATTGCATGGTTGAAGCAAATCCTTGACTCATAGATTCAATATTGCTTCCAAATATGATGTCATAAACATAAACCACTACTACCAATAGTTTGTCTTTTTCAAATTTGATAAATAAATTGGTATCTATGGATCCTTTCTTGAACACCTGTTCCTAAAGGTACCTATCAAGATGATAATACCATGCATGGGGAGTCTATTTTAACCCATATAATGCCTTATTAAGTTTGCAAACAATATTTCTATCATTTCCAAGTATGAATCCTTTAGGTTGTTCAATATAAACTTCTTCTTATAGGCCCCCATTTAAAAATTCATATTTAACATCCATTTGATATACCTTGAAGTTATGAAAACTAACAAATTCAAGGAACATCCTTATGGCTTCAAGTCTAAATACAGGTGCAAATGTTTCTTCAAAATATATTCCTTCTTGTTGAGCATAGTCTTTGCATACAAGTCTTGCTTTGTTCTAGATTACTTCTCCATTTTCATTCAATTTTATTTTAAATACCCATTTTGTCCCAATTATATTTTTATTATGAGGTCTAGGTACAAGCTGCCATGTATGATTCTTTTCTATTTGATTAAGTTCTTCATTCATTTCCTTAACCCAACATTCATATTTACTTGCTTTATTCACATTTTGATGTTGAATTGTAAATAATAAGGCTAAGTGACTAGATGATCCAATAAGTGTTCTTATAGTTTATATTTTAGCTTCTTTATCGCCTAGAATTTGAGATTCTGGATGATTTTTCTGAACATACCTTGATGGAGTCTTTTCTCAAACACTTACATTTTCATTTCTTTCTTTTAGTGCTTCTCTTTCTTCTCCTACAACTTCTTGGATCTTAGTAGGCAGTTGTTCATCCTCTAATTGGACTTCTATTTTGGTACCTATGGATGCTTCATCAATCACAACATCTATGCTTTCAACAATATTTTGGAGCCTCTTATTATAGTTCATTTATAACCTTTACTTTTGGAGGATTATGCAAGAAGAATTCCTTCATCAGATCTAGATTCAAATTTTCCAAGCTTATCATCACTTTTCTTTATAAATAATTTTCTTCCAAAGAGTCTAAATTGTTTGACAATTGCAATATTTCCATACCAAAGTTCATATGAAGTTTTATCATTGTTTACTTGAACATGAGGCTTATTGAGTATATTGACAATTTTATGTACTGATTCTCCCTACAAGGTTTGAGGTGTTCCTAATTCATGAAGCATGGCACGTTTCGTTTGTTGAACTATTATGTTAATTCTTTCTGTCACTCCATTTTGTTAAGGATTTTTAGCTATGGAGAACCTCCTTTTTATGCCATGTATTTTGAGGTGGAGAGATGTCTAGAAAGTCACAAACAACTCCCTTCCCTCTTGATTTGTATAGTTGAGAAAAGTTGAGGTGTCCCAAACTTTTATGCTAGAACTAACTTTCTTCATATTTGCTCAAAAAATAGTGCTCTATGACAGCTTCTAGGATATAGACATTGTTTGGAGTTCTAGTTCCCTTGATTATAGTCCTACATGTATCCTAATTTCTTACCAAGCTATTCCTTAACCTAAAAATAAATTCATTCACCTGATCACACATTTGACTAACACTCGACAAGTTATCGTTCAGCCCATCAACAAATAATATATTCTTAGCTTTGACCTTTTCTTTAAATACCACAGATTTGTTTCCTTTAATAGTAGCAGTTGAATTATTATCAAAAGTCACTTTTTTTCCTTCTTAATTTCATTAAAAGAAACAAACTTGACTCTGTCACTTGTCATATGTTTTGAACAACCAATGTTAATGTACCATAGATTCTCTTGATCTCCTACATACAATGCTAGACCACAATTTTCAAAGGAAGTAATTTTCTTTTTACCATACCTTGGGAGGTTCTAACTTATTGTTATAGACATATTTGGGAACTGCAACCTCAATCATGTATGTCGATAAACCAAGGGCTCTTTAACCCCTAAAAGTGTTGTTTCATACCCTAAACGATCATGGTCAACTGATTACGTCATTTCCCAGAAGTTCCACCTGAAAAACTACTCAGAACTTGCCAAAACTGGACCACACTGACTGCTCCATGGTCAACGTGTGATTCATACTGGCTGCTACACTAGCTAGGTGTGATGCATACTGAAAGAGCCTTCTGCAGGGTGCGATGAGTGAGAAGAGACAAATGGTAGAGACAGTTTGCTAAGTGGATGCTCATGGAATCTTCTAGAAACTTCTCCTATGACACTTGCCTCTCTGAATTCACCCAGGGATGAGTAAGAGATCAAAGAAATATCCAAGTGGAACCAAGAACTACTAGTGGAATGACACTAATCAAAAACCCAGAGCTAACTCACCCCCTTGCAAGACATCTATATATGGATCCCTCATCTAAGAGATCTAGAGGCTGGAATTTTGTAATTTGTAAGGAAGTGTTGTTGGTTTCTCTTTGAGAAGGAACATTGTATTGTTGGGTGATCTTGCTTTTCATGAGGTGAAGAGGACTTTGATGCTGGGAGCATGATGCTGGATCAGACAGTTGGGTTGTAATCCTCTCTTCTACTATTAATAAAGTTATTTGAGTTTTCCTCCATATAATCGTGTATTTATGAATCTCATTTATTTGTGAATGAAATTGTATGGTCAATGTATTTCTGATTCTGCATTGTTTATGGTATTATAGATCTCTATGCCTTGATGGTGTTTTGTTGCTTTGCCTCTACAGGTATTCTCTAAAGTGGGACAAGTAGGAAAGGAGTGGCAAGCTCTATCAAGGGAGAGAAGAAACAAGCAAGGAGCCAAGCAAAAGACTCAGGTTGGTACTCTTTTCTTCTCTCTTATCTATCACACATAAAGGAAATCACAAGTTAATTTGATTGTTTGTTTCTAAGATAGCTACCCATCTTAGTGGGACTAGCAGATCGAAAAGACACTAGTTTTCCCGGAAACAAAATGGCAACTCCACTAGGGAGCGATTAGTTTTTTTGTTTGTTATTGTTGTTTGCTTTATAAACTACAGACAGAGCCTGAAGTTAAGCCAGCTAGCCTTCAAACTGCTCTTGCTATGCAAGTGAAAAGTAGATCAACGATGCTTCAGTCAATCTTTAGGTTGGTTTATGAACTGAACTTCTGACTTGGAAACATCCTAAGTGCCCTTGTGGTAGCTCAATAACCTCCTAAGATCATACCCCTGTACTTTGTTTTTACTGTTTATCATAACTTAGCTGAAATAACTGAACTTAGCTGCAAATTTTGAGCAAAAACCAAACCCAATTTCGTTCCCTGGCCCATCGTACTGTCTGTAACTAGTAGCCTGTATGCATCGCACCTCCCATGTGTTGCAGGTGAGATGCATCCCTGTTTCCCTTAAGGACAAGTGCGATGATTGAATGATATTGTTTTCCTCTTTAGAAATTGGTTTTTTCACCTTGTTTTAGCTCTATTCAGTAGTTTTGCTGCTTATGATCAGTATCTCATTGCTAAAGCCTTCTTCCTTTACATTATTCAACCTCCATTGATCAGGATTTGCGAATGTTTTTATGCATTTTTCATCACTTACAGTCCTCCTTTGTCAAGAGTAGCTTAATCGAACTGTCGTTTTTTGATTCAAAAGTGTCGTAACTGTCGCTTTGAGTCAAGAAGAAGAGTGTCGTAAAGTCTTCCTCTTTTAGATAGTTGATTGTACTTTTGTCATTGTATTTGATTTGAATTGTCAATATTTGAAGTGTCGAAAGCAGTTTTCCATTCAAAATCGAAATTGTCGTTTTATTCTTCCTTTCATTTTGAAAAGAGAATGTGGAAGTGTCGCTTTGAAGAAAATAGTTTAGATCTATACTTAGTTTTCCTTTTTGGCATTCTCACATTAAG
This sequence comes from Pinus taeda, assembly GCA_000404065.3. Classification (NCBI taxonomy): domain Eukaryota; kingdom Viridiplantae; phylum Streptophyta; class Pinopsida; order Pinales; family Pinaceae; genus Pinus; species Pinus taeda. The sequence continues at coordinate 65,545 of APFE031635840.1, read as the reverse complement.
GAACCCAAAAAACAAATACATGCATGTGCATTTGCATTTAGACTGCATGCAGAAAATGATTTAGGAAAAGTGCATTTAGTGTGTGCTCTTTGCTCTCTAATGAAAGAATCGTACTCTTCTTTTCTTAGTAGCTAGGATTTTCATTGCTAAAAGAAAACAAATGATTGTTTATCATTTTAGATTGCATATTTAGGAATTTTACATCCACATCATGTGGTGAACCTTGAAAGATGAACTTCTAAGAAAGATCAACTCTAAAATAAACCTCAATAAACATAAAATGCTTTGGAACCTAACGCAACGCATCTAGAAGTCTAGGCTAGAGACATGCTTCGGCATTGTAAAACCTGGTAACTATCATTTTCATTGAAGGTTGGGTGATTCCTCCTCTTTGATACGACAAGTGCCAGTACAGACTTGTGCTCCCTGTACCATCGAGTATATATTGGGTGACCATAATAGGCTGATATCCTTAATACTTAGGAAGCCGTGTCTACCACCCTATCGATCGCAATGCACTGAACACGGCCTTCGGGAAGATTGACTGTCGTACGTAAAATCCTTGGTAATTTCTCTTTAATTTACCACCAAGGTGCATATTGTAGTTTTGCGATTGGTTTAGTATTCCCTCTGTCTATATTTCTAGAGTAGTCACTTTCGTTCCCTTTCGACTCCTTAAAAGAAAAGGTCCATCTAAGCACTTGTCACTTCAGGCTCATTAAAAATTGAAGGTGACTAGAGTCACCTTTAGCTTTTTCTTGACTCTTAAAAATTGAAAAAGAAAAGTTGTGTCAAAGCGTCATAAAATTTATTTAATTCGGAATAAATTTTTCCCTTTAATTTTCTTATTTGATCAAGTAATCTGCAATCATGGAAGAAAGTCAATCAAAACCCCATCATTCGCGGAGACTAGTGAGTCAACTATCTTTGACTCTAGAAACAAAACCATTCCGAGCAAAACGGTCTCATTTAACTAGATCGAATTCTCTTGGTCTATTTGAAACTTTTGTTTCAACATCATCAGAGACTCCAGTTACTCCAATTATTTCTGGTACATCTGCCTTTACAGAAGAAGTTCCACAGTTACAAGAGGACATTAGAACTGATCCTAGTGTAATGGTAAACACTTCTATCCCTGAACTAGCTCCATCTAGGGCTGATCCAGAAACTGAAGTTCACTTACCCGAACATCTGGAAGTTGAATTCTAGAATTCGGAAGGTGTCACCCCTCTAGTGTATGTTATTGCAGAAGTTATACCTTCTTCGGCTCCGGAAATATTTTATGGACCTAACGGTCTACCTCTTCCACCTGGACTGATTGCTATAGAAGATATTGTAGAGGATCTTCCATCCAATACCCCATTGCGTTTTGGAACTGGGATCCACTTATATCCTTCTACTATAGAAGCTAGTTCTTTTAATCACCCTTCAACGCAAGTTCCTGTCGAATCGCTAGAAAATCTTTTGGATAGACTAAATATTTCCAAACAACCATCAACATCTAGGATTGTGTCATCTGATACAGTAGCAGCAGAGCCTCCTGCTGCTACTCTAACAATGTTCACTGGTATACCATTTGTCCCAACTAGTTATCAACTGCTAGATGGAGTCCACCCAGGGACTGTTTCGACAGCATGGTTTGTTCCTATTTGTTCATCCGAAATCTTATTTGGAATTTCTTATGATGAAACTCAGCAAATTGATCCTTCACATCAGTATCAGTTTGGGCAGTCCAGTCTCCAAAGACCAATTTATCCTTTGAACACTGGATTGCCTCCATATGGGGGGCAATATGCTTTTTCATTGTTCCCTCCGGGAGAACAACCATATGAGAGTTCACAACAAAATTCAGGTCAAACTGGAATTACATCCAATGGTTGGGTACCAATACTACCTCAATAGCTAAGAGTTCTATATTCAATGCAACCAAATCAACATGTGTCGAACATTCCCACTACATCTGCTATTGTGACTAGGTCACAAGTACAAGTGTTGCCTATTGTATGTCAACCTCAAGTCTCTCAGGTCATAATACAATAGCCTCTGCCTCAATAGCTAAGAGTTCTATATTCAATGCAACCAAATCAACATGTGTCGAACATTCCCACTACATTTGCTATTGTGACTATGTCGCAAGTACAAGTGTTGCCTATTGTATGTCAACCTCAAGTCTCTCAGGTCATAATACAATAGCCTCTTGTCTCCATGGTTCAATCACAACCTCATATTAGTGCCTCCTTAACTGGAGCAACTTAGGCTCAAACGAGTACTATCACCCCTCATCTTAGTCAAACATCCAGTATTGGACAATAGCAAATGGTCCAACAACCATGGCTGGTACAATATCAACAACCACAATTCCAGCAAGCTTACTGAGGACCTGAGCAACAAAGCTTTGTAGGTAATGGGCAACAGTATTTTCAAAATGGTTACCAACAACCATATTATAATGGTTATGCCCATCAACCTTATCAAAGTTATCAGCATCAAATACATTATGCTGGTATGCAAAAATCTATTGCTCACGAAATCCCATCTTATCTTGGGTATGCTTCGCCAAACCTGAATCAACAGTTGCCTTTTGTAGCAACTTTAGAATTATTGGATCCGAACTGGCTGACAAATGATCCAATTTCTTACGCCCCTTGGTGGCCAGTGATTCCTCATAAAATTCCCTCTGATATTCCTAAATTCAATGGAAATCCAGGTGAACATCCATCGAATCACATAATGACTTTTCATTTGTGGTGCTCATCTAACACCCTCCATGATGATTCGATTAGGCTTCGCCCTTTTCAATGAACACTAATTGGTCTAGCAGTGAAATGGTACATCGAATTGCCTAGAGCTTCATTTGACAACTTCAATACCCTCGCTGCTACCTTTCTAACCCAGTTTCAGTTACCCATAATGTACGAAATGGGAACAGAGCTCCTTACCAATTTTAAATAGACAATAGCCACTCACATATCTGATCATATTCATGAGTGGCGACATTGATGTCGAATGGTAAAGACGTATGTTCCTGATCAACTTCTAGTTGAGTGGTTTATTAATTCATTATTACCTTCTATTACAGAAGATGTGGCCAAGGGAGGAGTTCTCATTGAAGAGCAAGTCATTGCTCATGCACAATATTTAGACTTGATCTATACTCAGTCTGGCACACTCTACGACAAAATCCTTGATGCTCGTAGACTAGAATTTTCCATTCCTCCCCCTCCTAAACCAAACAAGGACTCTCATGTCGGCGATAGTGTGATTAGCACCTCAAGTAAGCAAATTTCAAAGGCTCCATCTAGTAAAGCCCTTGCAGTTTCTAGTAAAAAAGAAAATGACGAACTTCTTGCCTCAGAGGTTAATGTCGTGTCATCTGACAAAGGTAAGGAACCAAAGCAACCAGGGGGCAAGAAAAAAGGGAAAAACAAAAAGAAGAAACAGGAAGATTCAACTCCTGAGAAACCCTCTGGAAACCCTACTGGGCGAATGAAACCTAGTCATCCATGTTTCATATGTGATGAGGGTCATTGGATGAAAGATTTTCCGCATCGAGCTGAGGTCACGAAGTTCTTGAAAACTTAAAGTACCTTGGTGGTATTGACTGATCTGTTTCCAAACCCAGAAACCAATCTGGTTGCTATAGATCATGCTTCCCCATCCCAAGTGCTTATGTTGTCCATTTCAAAACATAAAAATGATGCTTTGATATCGACAAGGAATAAAGATTATGATAATCTACAGATGTCGAACAAAAAGGCTATAGATCAACCCAGTGGTTCGACAACAACTTTGTCAGAAGTTGTGCCACCCATCATTTGTGAATTAACTATAAATCTGCCAAAGGGAGTAGTACATAAATCGACATTTAATCCTTGTGCTCAAGCAGCACAGAATTATAATATAGAGGAGGATCTAACTCAATCGCAATCCGCTATGTTGACACTTGAAGTACTGCAAACCTCCCAAAAGTAGGCTTTATTATCAGCTTTAGGTGGGATTGACCCAATGGATTCAAATCTTGTGGCATTTAACCATAAAGAATATGAACCTTAGTTACAGCCCAGCTAGCTTTCCTTATACAAGTAAAAGCCCTCAACAAAACTGTTCATCGAACAATCATTGACAAGGGGGCATCTACATGTATTATGTCAATGAGTTGCTGGAAAACTTTAGGCTCACCACCCTTGTCATGATCATCAACGATATTAAAAGCATTGGATGGAAGGACATACATGCCATATGGGATATTAAGTAACTTGCAAGTTGAGCTAGGGGGAAACACAGTAGAAATTGAAGTCGAGGTCATTGATGGAAACCTTGACTATAATATCTTACTAGGTAGACCCTGGATTTATGCTATGGTTGCTGTCATGTCAACATATTTTAGAAAGATTGCATTTCCCTTCCAAGGAGAAATTACAATCGTTGATCAACTAACTTTTCCCCAACTATTCACAACCTACGGGAAGCATTCCAATGATCCATGGAAGCTCTCAATCACTTCAAAATGTTGGACTAGGTCTCCTAAAATACCTCACCTTAATGGGTACTTTTTCCCTCCCGCCACCAAGTAATCTGGCGGAAGTGGCCACAATGGAAACCTGTCATATGATATCTTCTACATCATCAAAGATTAAGAATAATTTTGAACATTTTTTTAGTATGGATCATTGCCACGTGTTGCCCGCAAGCCCCATAGAAATTTTGTAGCAATCAATTTTCTGGGCTTGGGCGGCAAACCCAAATCAACACTCATCGATTGTTTGGATAGAAAGGTCTCTAGAGTATGGCACCTCTTCCGATCCTTGGTCTCGTATATATTCTACAGACAAAGGAATCATTCAGTCAATGATAATAGGAGAGGCACCATGGGAAGATTACCACCATCATTCCCATCTTCAAGATAACAACAAAGATTATTCAAGTGACCTTAATCATCCTTCAGTTTTTTATTTTCTATCAAATACTGTAAAATGAGGACCCCTGGAGCAAAATTCCAAGTCGAGTCTTTCATTAGATCTCATAAAATTCTATTTGAGACTTTCACTTGATCTCAAAAAAGAACCTTCATTCCATCCACCTAATAACCATGAATAGTCTAGTGAATGTAATGAAGCTTGGGGGGCATGCGCCTAGTTGTAAAGATAAGTTTCCTTGTCGGTTATGTGATTTGTCTATCACACCATTCACCTTTGTCTATTCTGGACGAAGTCGTCCTGCTTCACCGCAGTGATTCCATTTGGTTACAAGAGACTCTCCTTTTCATAATGTTGGGGGCATGCAAACCAGGCTATGAGCAAAGTTTCGCATGGTGCAAGCTCGTTAAAAAAATGAACCTACTAACAAGAGACATATTTAAACAACTGGCATGAGAAATGTTTTTGCAAAGTTCAAGCTCGTTAAAAAATAAACCTAGCACTGAGCATATGTTGTTGAATTTTTCAAGCTCATTAAAAAATGAACCAGGCTATGAGCAATGTTTCTGCAAGGTTCAAGCTCATTAAAAAATAAACCCGCCACTAAGCATAGTTTCTTCTGATTCAAGCTCATTAAAAAAAATTGAATCCACCCTCGGTAAATAACCTTTGTGATTGCCCTGCTATCAGCCTTTTTAGCCTTGGTTGTGTTCCTACCATCACCTCCATTCTTTTGGCCAATCATACGCTTCCACTTGATTGCTTACCTTTTTGAGGAACAACTGCAATGAGTGGTATTGTTAGCCACCCTCTTCACATCACCATGTTTTGAGAAGTTCCAAGCTTACCTGGAACTAGTAGCTACCCTAAAACACTACTCGTTCCTCAAAACCAAGTCTCCTCTAAACCATTTTCAGGCTCGTTAAATATGAAAATATTGTTGAGCATTCCAGCTCGTTAAAGTGTTTGGAAATAATGAGTCTACTTTAAACTCTTTTCGGACTCGCTAAAAATGAAAATATTGTTGATCAATTGCCCTCTCCAGCTCACTAAAGTGATTGGAAGTGCCATCCCTCCTGTATATTTTAATCTTTTTTGGACCTAAGGGATTATCCCACAAAAAAGATCGAGCATTTGTCGTTTTCAGCTCCTAAAGTGATCAGAAAAGTCATCCCTTTGGTATTATTTTAATCTTTTTCAAACTCAAGGGATTATAATATGAAAAAGAACTACTGGAGTTTCCTTTTCATCCCTTTTCAAACTCTCTAAACATGAAAAGGACCGAGTTATCCTTGTCATTAAACTCGTTAAAACAATAGTGACAAACTTGTCCATCTAGACAAGAATAAGTTTCACTGACGCTAGGCTCGCTAAAACATAGCGACAGGTTTGCCTGCAGGGCAAATTATAGAACAAGCATATGTTATCCTCCTCAAGCTTGACAAAAATAAAGAGGTATTGATCAGCAATGACTGGGGAAAAAGGGAAGAAAACCTGAAGAATTTTATTGGTAGCAGGTCGCTCTTGAACATGACACTTTCACTCCATCACCATGATTGAGTCAAGTTGGGTTATTCTATTCACCGGTCATATCACCATTGGTCCTCCACACCATCCATCTTTTGGGGTTAACGCTACCAATCCATCTCAGTGTCATCGATATGTTCAAGAGAAGTCATTCAGAGAATTCACTACCTAGCTAATGCCTCATCCACTGCAATACCTTCACCCTCCATTTTTCATGGCCGCCATTCCTGAACCTTGTATCATTAGATCGTTTTCACCTACAGAAAATCATTTGCTTCATTTTGTGTCGTAGATGTGGGAAACATTAAGGCCCTCCTACGATGGGTCACTTCTTATTGACATCAGCTCATTATCCAAGAAGTTGACTTAGAAACAACCCTTTCAGTACTTTGAAGCTTGCATGCCTCAATGGCAAGTTTCTCACTTTCGGTGACAGGTTTACATTAATGGCCTTCGACCGAAAGATTTATACGAGGTGTTCAATATCGACTTATATATTCACACCACGTGAATTGTACTGTAGTACCTTGAGGGTCATTATCATTATCAGTGATTCCTCTTACACCTGATAACAACTTACATCATTGGCTGGTAATCAGGCGATGCCTTTCCATGTTCGACTTCAGAACATCTTTTCACATGAATCGACTTGTACATCAGGCGAAGATTGAGCAAATTTGAAGACCCCGGATCTAGTTTCATCCATCCGGGCTGCGCTATATTCAGGAATATAAAGACATCAAATGTACACAGATGCTCATCCGAGCTAAGGCATGATGACTCTACATATAAAGAATCACCAGTCTAGACGATTATCTGTTCCATGTACATGAAAATGAATTTATAAGGCTGAGCATGGGAATGCCCACCTTAGCTAGATCATGAAAATAATATGATGATGATGTATTGTATTGTATCTTATTATAGGTCACCTTCCAATTTGAATACCTCGGATCCTCATGATAAAGCATTTCACCCGACATCAGAAGATTTACGACCTCATGCTTTAGGGGGCAACTGTTACAGACATATTTGGGCACTGCAACCCCAATAATGTATGTCAATAAACCAAGGGCTCTTTAACCCCTAAAAGTGTTGTTTCATACCCTAAAGGATCATGGTCAACTAATTACATAATTTCCCAGAATTTCCACTTGAAAAACTACTCAGAACTGGCTAAAACTGGACCACACTGACTGCTCCATGGTCAAGATGCGATGCATATTGGCTGCTACACTAGCCAGGTGCAATGCATACTAAAAGAGCCTTCTGTAGGGTGTGATGACCAAGAAGAGACAAATGGCAGAGACAATTTGCTAAGTGGATGCTCATGGAATCTTCTAAAATCTTCTCCTATTACACTTGCCTCTCTGAATTCACCCAAGGATGAGTAAGAGATCAAAGAAATCTCCAAGTGGAACCAAGAACTATCAGTCGAATGACACTAATAAAAAACCCAAAGCTGACTCACCCCCTTGCAAGACATCTATATATGGATCCCTCATCTGAGAGATCTAGAGGCTGGAATTTGTAATTTGTAAGGAAGTGTTGTTGGTTTCTCTTTGAGAAGGAACATTATATTGTTGAGTGATCTTGCTTTTCATGAGGTGAAGAGGGCTTTGATGCTGGTAGGATGATGTTGGATCAGATTGCTGGGTTGTAATCCTCTCTTCTACTATTAATAAAGTTATTTGAGTTTTCCTCCATATAATTGTGTATTTGTGAATCTCATTTATTTTTTAACGTAATTGTATGGTCAATGTATTTCTAATTCTACATTGTTTATGGTATTATAGATCTCTATGCTTTGATGGTGTTTTGTTGCTTTGTCTCTACAAATATTCTCTAAAGTGGGACAAGTAGGAAAGGAGTGGCAATCTCTATCAAGGGAGAGAGGAAACGAGCAAGGAGCCAAGCGAAAGACTCAGGTTGGTACTCTTTGCTTCTCTCTTATCTATCACACATAAAGGAAATCACAAGTTACTTTGATTGTTTGTTTCTAAGATAGCTACCCGTCTTAGTGAGACTAGAAGATCGAAAAGACACTAGTTTTCCCAGAAACACTTATGCTCATGTTGATAAGATCTTTCTTTTGAATTTAGTTTCTTCATGACAAAATTTATTGCAAATAAAAAATTCAACTTCATTTTGAAGAGGGGAGAAATCATTATAAGAAGACTTCTTTGACCTGTTTGCATTATGTTGATTTATGGCTTCTTCAGTCATAATCATTTTATAACCAAAACAATGGACTGCTTTGTGACCAAAGTTGTGACATGTGAAGCATTGACCATTGAAGTAATAGTACCTGGGAGTATAATACCTTCTTGAGTAGCTTTTCCTTGGTTCATGGAGAGGTTGTCATGTCTGAGTATAGTTTGACCCTTCATTATTTTGTTGAGTCCTAATATTTTGATAATTGCTTCCTCTTACAACATTGGCATAGCTTTTTGTACATGTTTTAGAGGATTTCATAGGATCTTATGTTTCACCATTTGTATTGTATCCAAGACATGTCTTTATTAGTGGAAAGCGTTCAACCTTAATGATTTCCTCTAAAGTTTTAAACCCCTTAGCAAATCTAAGATTTAGAGACTTTATTTTCTCAAGTTCTAAATTTTCATAATGTTTTTCCTTTTCTTGGACCTATTTCTTCAAAGTTTCTTATACCAATTTAGCCTCTTCTAGATATATCTTTAGTTGGGCTATTTATTCAACTAGGTTGTTTTGTTTATACATGTTGATTTCCTTTTCTTGATTCTCCGTTATGACCCAAAATCTATTAATTTCTTCTAGAGAATCCATAAATTCATCATTACTATACGGCTCATCTACACATTATTCTTCAAATTCTATAAGAAATTGGAAATCTTGATCTAATTCATCATCCTCATTAGTGGAAGAATATTCACTATCTTGATGTGTATAAAAAAATTTCTTGCTAGTAAAACCTCTTTTGACATTCTTCACTGAAACATTCTTTCACTTTTCATGGTTTTTTTTATAAGTACATTTAGCAGCATAGTGACCTACTCTTCCACAAGAAAAACATTTGAAAGGAAGTTTGTCTTTGAAACTGTTGATTTGGGGTAGCATTGTAGGAATTTATAGGGTAAGTTCCTCAGAAAGAACACCAAAAGGACACCGCTCACAAACAGATCACAGATCAATACACCAGTATTTTGACGTGGTTAAAACCCTCAGAGAGGGAAACAGTCCACGGCCTGCGCCAACGTGGCTACTACAGGCAATTTATTAATAAAAGAATGAAAATTTACTTAAGCTTCTCTCATGCACGGTTAACCTACAAATGACCCTCCATGCGCTTTAAATAGAATTCATGGACCAATCGGGTGTCAAGCCACGGATCAAGTGTCGGTAATACCGAGGAGAGAATGAACCGTCGGATCACTACATATCGTGACCGTCGGATTGTAAGTTCAAAAATGTACAACGGTAATAAAGAAACACACTTTACCTAACTCTATACCTAACTCTATACTAGACCAAGTTGAACTTAACTATTTCCTATGTGTTAGAATATCCTAACACAAGGCTTCTAGATAATTTGTCAAACTAGGGCTTCGAGGATTAGTAACTCAACCTAAGTTTTTACAGGGTTTCAAGAGAGTTTTTCCAACCAGGGCTTTCAAGAACTAGTAACTCAACCCAAGCTAAAGGAAAAATGAGAACCAAACAAAAAAAAAGAAATAAAACCACAACACCATTGCTATCCAGGAAATGGAAAGGTTAGGCAAATCCACTGTCAATCCAGTCAATCCTCCATGCCAGTGAAATATCATGACCAATAAACCATATTCATATGCCACACATGCCGAAACTAGTGAGGAAAACGTACATGCAACTCCATACCTTCAAAAATAACCCATTGTAGTTGTTGATCCTAATGTCGTTTTGTGCTTTCCTACTCTTCCTTTTCCTTCTTGCTCCAAAAGTCCAAGTATGCCACACCCTCCAAGAGTGGTCCAAGAAAACTCTAAGTTTCCAAGAGTATGAGAGAGAGAGAATAGAGAGAGAGATCCAAAAATGATCTGACAAAAAGTCTGTGAACTGATACTCATAAGCCTTTTCATTAATGAAGCCTCTATTTTCTTCATTTTCTGTTACTTTCCTTCAATTTCCTCCTCATATGCAACCTGTGACGTTTCACCTTAGTTTTCTCCTAAATTCCATTATTTTCATAAATAAGTGTGCCAAAAAATGCCCTTTTTCCTTTCCAAAGCCTTAGCCATTTCCTTTTCCGATTTCCTTAGCCATTAACCAACAACAAGTGATCCCCA
>APFE031635840.1:15250-50564 GCA_000404065.3 Pinus taeda | reverse complement strand
GAAGTGGACCACATAAATCACTGTGCACAAGCTGTAAAGGGGCTGAGGCGTGCCAAGAGGCACGTTTTTCAAAACTGCCCCGATGATGTTTTTCGAGTACACATCCGAAACAAACACCATCTCTACAAGATACAATAGGAAGACCTGTCACCATATTTTCTTTACATAGATGCTGAAGGGAGCGATAGTTTAAGTGACCAAATCGCTCATGCCAAAGTTTGCTCACTTCATCATTATGAGCAACAAATACTGAGGGAAGATTTGATGACCAAAAGTTGTGAAACTTATACAACCTTGTATAATCATCAGCAATGCCAGTAGCTAAAATCTGTCTAGGATCTCTTAGGTCCTTAATTACAACATCGTGAGGTGAAAATTCAACGATTTTACCTTCACCTGAATGAGTTATCTGATATACAGATAGAAGGTTGGAGGATAAGGTTGGAACACATAATACATCATTAAATTGACCATTGTCTATATGAACAGTTCCAGTCCCTACAACACTAAGAGATCTATCATCACCAACATATATATTTTTGGTGTTACAATCATTTAAAGAAGAAAACATGGCTTTGTTTTTGGCCATGTGATAAGAAGCTCCAGAATCAATGAGCCACTCATGAGAATGAGAGGAAGAAGATACATTTAGTGCATAGCCAGACCAAGATGCTTGACAACCACATGCAGAAAGTTCCATTTCTGAAGATGAATTTGAAGAGTGCTCCAAATGGATGTTACGCTTCTTCATTGCTGCTTCCAAGGCTTCCATCTTCTTAAAGCATTTAGATTCTAAGTGGCCATCTCGATTACAAAAGTTGCAATGTCTATCGGTCTTCTTGCTTTTGTTTTTATTTGCCTTATCATTCTGGTGAAACGATTTTTCATTTTGAGGTGGAAATTGCTTAGGACCCTTGTTTGGTTTAGGACCATTCTTTTTAGGATATGACTTCTTAGGATTCTTTGAGTTTGGTTGTTGCTGGGCAATTAACGCTTTCTTAGAAGAGTTTCCAAGATTAAGAAGACCAAGGTGTAAGAGTTTTTCTTGTTCTCTTATTAAAGAATCACAAAAAGCATCAAAGGAAGGGGGCTTGTAGTCATGTCCTTGAGAAATGAAAATTTCTCTTGTAGAATGGAAGGTGGAAACAAACACAGAATAGGCTGGTCCCAACTTAGAAAGAATGCAATAGATAAGGGCACTCTCTTGTTTCTTAACTTTAACACCTTCCAAAAGAAGTCTAATGGTCTTGAACTTGGACAAGAAATCTTCAATGCAAGAAAAATCATCGGGGTTTAATGTAAGCAACTCATTTTCAAGCTGATGGGCTCTAAGTTCATTTTTTATTCCAAAAACTTTAGTAAGCTGCTCCATTGCTTTATCAAGAGGATCAAGTTCAGCAATATGGAATCTAAGATCGGGAGAGATAGACATCCCTATCAACCCACGTGCTTGATCTTGCCTATTTCCCCATTTGGCTGCTTTCTCTTCATCTTTTGGCTTGGTTTCTTGGCCTATGGCGATTCGGTAAAGACCTTTACTTCTAAGTAAATCCACAATGTAGGACCACCATTGGAAGTAGTTGGTGCTGTCAAGGATAACTTGGCATGAACTTTCCATTTTGACAGAAACTGAATCTAGATATGCTAAAACTAATTGTTCCAATGGAAAGAGCTTGAAAAATTAGGCTGGTTCAAAAAAAATGGTTCTGAAAATGGCTTCCAGATGAAGAAGTTATGACCTTTTTAAAAAAAGTTGATGAAGGCGCCGGCAAAGTGCGGGAATGTGCGGAAATGAAAAAAAATGATCCTTTTGCAATAAAAAAGAGATTTGAACCCAAGATAGCTATACAAAAAGATAGAGAGAGAGAGAGAGAGAGGGGGGGGGGGCTTTTGTTTTCTTTTAGTCAATAGATGCTTTGTATTGCGTGCTTGCTTGAGAAAGCTCTTTTTCTCCCTACCAAAAAAAACACAAAATGCAAAAAAAAAGCAAGCCTTAAACGGCTTTAAAGTTAGCTTACCCGGAAACTAAATATTTCTCCCTCAATGTTTCTGATTTTCCGAGATCACAATAAGGTGCAGGGAAAAGAGCATACACATGAGAAAAAATCTTCTTTTTGTTTCTGATTTGCCCCAGATTGCCACAGAGTCGCAGGGCAAAGAGCATACGCAGAAAGGAAAGGTATAGATCCGGTAAAAAAAATAGCTAAATAAACCGAAACCGAAATAAACAGAGAGAAAATAACAGTAAACTGCAAATAAACACTATATACCTCCAGATCTAAAAAATAATGCAGCTAGGGCTACCAGAAACCTTTTCGCGTGAAACGAAAGGGGTTCCTCACTGGAACAGAAGCTCCCAACACAACAGAGCAGTCCTCTCGGCCCGAAAGCAATCAGAAACAGTAGGTCTAGGAGATGGCAGCCGTATGCAGTTCTACCGGCTTCAAATTTGGATCAACAACAAACGCGGCCCTCAAATTGCTCTGATACCATGTAGGAATTTACAGGGTAAGTTCCTCAGAAAGAACACCAAAAGGACACCGCTCACAAACAGATCACAAATCAATACACCAGTATTTTGACGTGGTTAAAACCCTCAGAGAGGGAAACAGTCCACGGCCTGCGCCAACGTGGCTACTACAGGCAATTTATTAATAAAAGAATGAAAATTTACATAAGCTTCTCTCATGCACGATTAAACCTACAAATGACCCTCCATGCGCTTTAAATAGAATTCATGGACCAATCGGGTGTCAAGCCACGGATCAAGTGTCGGTAATACCGAGGAGAGAATGAACCATCGGATCACTACATATCGTGACCGGTCGGATTGTAAGTTACAAATGTACATAGTAAAGAAACACACTTTACCTAACTATATACTAGGCCAAGTTATACTTAACTATTCCTGCGTGTCGAAATATCTTAACAAGCATCAGATTTTCTCTAGCCACGGAAATTGGTGTAGAGGCTAAGGCACATGAGATCTCCAATACCGAGAAAGGGTTTGGGCAGATTCTAAACAGTTTGGGAGATATTAAAATAATTAATATTTTTAATGGAGTCCCTAAGTATAAACTGAAGGAAATTAAAATATTAATGTGTATTAATATAAAACTATGTTAGAACGGTCCAAAAGTCATGGATCAAGCCAGATCTAATCTTAGCCGTTTATTAGGGAATTAATCTCGGCCATTGATTTTTCAACGAGAAAAGTATAAGAGCAGGCTTGAGGGTCACTTGGAGAACACACCAAGAGATAAAGATTTCAACTTTTTGGGGTTGGGTTTGCTAAGAAAGTTGAGAGAGTGATCTGAGTTGCCGTTGAGGGGCAGTGAATACATAAACAGAGAGGCGAAGATAGCATCGGGAGAATTAGCACAATAGCCAGAGAGAAGGATGCAGAAGCAGCCAAGGGTCCACGCAGAGCCAGTCAAGGCTCATGCAGAGGCAGTCAAGAGTTGTGCAGTGCTTCAGAGGGCCAGCAAGGGTGATGCAGAGGGCCAGAAGGCTAACGTAGTGCCTCCAGAGGCTGACGCGGGCCAAGCCAGAGTGATGTTGGGCCAACTCTTGGCCAGAGAGAGGCTGACGAAATCCCTAGAGGCTGATGCTGGCGTTTTGTGGGTCAGATTGGAGCTATGGAGCTGCCAAAATGTTTATCTGGGGTTTCAATCTGAATATATGCTTCCGAGTAGAGAGGTACTACTGCCAAGATTTTTCTCTGTTGGGTGAGTGAGATTTGGCACCCAGATTGTATTTTGAAACTGCTTAATAAATCAAACCCTCAGATAGTTGCACCATTTTTGGTGCATTGGGTTTTTCCAGGGACATTAGTCCAAAAACAACGATGTCACTTGTGTGCTTGTTTCTATTTCCTTCAATTAATGATCTGTAATGTGTTGAGCATGCATTTGTATTTATTTCCAGTATTTACATGATAAATAGCTTGTTAATTAACAAAACAAGTAGGTAGGAATAAATTAGTAAAGTGTATGAATGGTTTCTAATGTGTCAGACTTAGAAATTCCAACATGGTATCAGAACATGGTTGCAGATCACAGGAGAACTAAGGAAATTAGCCGAACAGAGTAGCAGCAGCAGAAAACACTTGTCCTGAGTGACAGACATTGTTCCTACTAGATTAGCATCAAGTAAGGGGTGACACAGTGCCTTCATCATCAAGATTGAGTGAGGAAGAGGTAGCGCAGGGGTTGAGGGAGGCAAAGACAAGCTCAGGCAGAGCCACGTAGAGGTTAGGATGGTTGACATAGTTGGCTGAGGAGGTTGATTTTCTGGTGTCAGGATTGCGCAAAGCCTAGGAGCTCTAACCTTCAAGTTGTTGGGGTTTAGGAGCTTGTAGGTAAGTTGCAGAGTGGAGCTAGTGGGGTACTGTAGTCAGAACAGTATCTAACAAGGCAAGGCCAAGGTAGAGGGAGTTGCTGCCGAGGTGGATTTACAGCCAAGGAATTCAAATCAGTGTTGTAGTCACACAAATGATTAGAGAGGGGCATCTTGACATTGGCGGAAGTGTTTCCAGGACGGAAATCAAGGCTCAGAGGAGTCATACCAAAAACTTCTAGCAGGGAAGTAGAGGAGCAGCGAAATGGCACTACATGAAGTAAGAGACCAGGACAAACTAGACAAAGCCTCAAACTTCATAGTCTGGAAGGCCATAATCTTATCCATACTAGACAGGAATCATGCTAAGCACTTTTCAATGAGGATGATAGCTATCCAATTGACCCAGGTGATAATGACAGGTGCGAGGATGCAATGGCGAGGGCTAAGAGTATCATACATGACGGGGTCAAGGATCATATAGTACCACATATCACCGAGAACAACATGGCAGAGGAGATGTGCGAGGCCCTAACCAAGTTGTATCAGTATACTTTCGTGCAGAGGAAGGTGCTACTATAAAATCAGTTGCAATCATACCAAATACATAAGGGAGAACATATCGACCCATTCCTTGGTCAATTGAAGGAGATATGGGATCAGCTGACTTCCATATCGGCAATTTTGGATCTAGAATTGATGGTGAGAATAGCCCTAAACAAAGTCTCAGAAGACTTGGAGGTGTTTGTCCAGAGCATACTGGGCAGGGAAACCCTTCTAGATTAGGAGGAAATGTGGGTTGCTCTTCGCCAAGATTAAAAGGCTGAGCAAGGCGGGAAGCAGTGGCAAGGGGATCAGAATCAAGAAGGAGGAGGAGGAAGATGTTTCCCTAACATCTAAGGGAAAGCAGGAGAAACAAAAGAAGAAGGACCTCTCCAAGGTCAAATTCTTCCACTATCGGGAGCTGGGTCATTGTGCGACCCAATGTCCAAGGAAGAAGAGTGAGGGAGAGGCCTTCGATACCAAGGCAGTGCCAACAAGGGCAGAGAAGGAAGTGGAGACAAATGATGATTGTGCCATGAGTGCTCATGTTCCACTTCAGAAGAAGTGTGGAGACATTGAGCTATAGTCAGATGGACTACAGGCAATGAGGAGTAGGATCCTCAAGGTACCCAGCCTCTTGGATTAGACCTTTCTATGAGAGCCCCGAAGAGGAGTAGCGGCACTGGCGATGTCAGTATAGACGGATGTGGATGGAGCGACAAAGGGAGCTACAATGTAGGATTCCTAGGACAATGCAAGGTTAGCAAGTTGCAACAGTGTAAGAGGCACGAGAGTGTTGCACCAGTGCAGGAAGGCACAAAGAGGTGTGCAACAGTACGAGATGCATGGAGTTGTTGCAGAAGTGCAAAGGTCAGAGAGGGAGCACTTGTCAGTGATAGAGGGAGCTTCAGCTCAGGAGTGTTTATGGCCTGGCGGAGATGTCAGAGTTGGGAGATCAGTTACTTACTTCTCAGTAACTAAGTTGCAATGTAGTAGTTAGCAATGGTAGTGCTATGGGCAACACGATGTAGCATGATGAGAGGGGTTGCAGTGCAGATGCAGTAGTGGCAGTGGCAGGGCCATGGGTAGTAGCACAGATGTAGAAGGAGTTGTAGTATGGATACAGTAGTCGTAGTGGAATGGCCATGGGTTGCAATGCAAAGGATGTTGGACAACAAGCCTAGCATTAGCACAGGGATTGATTCCAGATAATCATAGTGATGCTCAGTGAGGAGTATTACTAGAGCACACTCCTTGCTAAGAGGGAGCATTTATTTGGGGTAGCATCGAATGTGCTCTAGCCACGAAAATTGGTGGAGAGGCTAAGGCACATGATATCTCCAATAACCAGAAAGGGTTTTGGAATATTCTAAACAGTTTGGGAGATATTAAAATAATTAATATTTTTAATGGAGACCCTAAGTCTAAACTTAGGGAAATTAAAATATTAATGTGTATTAATATAAAACCATGTTAGAATGGTCCAAAAGTCATGGATCAAGCCAGATCTAATCTTAGCCATTGATTAGGGACTTAATCTCGGCCATTGATTTGTCAACGAGAAATGTATAAGAGGAGGCTTGAGGGTCACTTGGAGAACACACCAAGAGATCAAGATTTTGACTTTCTGGGGCTGGGTTTGCTGAGAAAGTTGAGGGAGTGATTAGAGTTACAATTGAGGGGAAATGAATACAGAAGTAGAGAGGCAGAGATAGCACTGGGAGGATCAGTGTAGTAGCTAGAGAGAGGGTTGCAGAAGCAGCCAAGGGTTCACACAGAGCCAGCCAAGACTCACGCAAAGGCAGCCAGGAGATGTGCAGTGCTTTAGAGGGCTAGTGAGGGTGACATAGAGGGATAGAAGGTTGATGCAGTGCCTCCAGAGGCTGATGCGGGCCAAGTTAGAGTAACGTTGGGCTAATGTTGGGCCAAAGAGAGGCTGAGGCTAGGGTTTCGTGGGGAAAATTAGAGTCGTGGAGCTACCAGAGTGTTTATTCGGGGTTTCAGTCGAAATATCTACTTCCAAGTAGAGAGGTACTACTGCCAAGATTTTTTTCTATTGGGTGAGTCGTATTTGTCACCCAGATTGTATTCTGAAACTGCTTAATAAATCAAACCCTCGGATAGCTACACCGGTTTTCTTGCATTGGATTTTTCCGAGGACATTAGTCCAAAAACAATGGTGTCACTTGTGTGCTTGTTTCTATTTCCTTCAGTTGATGATCTGTAATGTGTTGAGCATGAATTTGTATTTATTTCTAGTACTTACATGGTAAATAACTTGCTAATTAACAAAACAAGTAGGCAGGAATAAATCAGTAAAGTGCATGAAGGGTTTCTAACGTGTTAGACTTAGAAATTCCAACATGGTATCAGAGCATGGTTGTAGATCGCAGGAGAACTGACGACATCAGCCAAATAGAGTAGTAGTAACAAAAAATTGTTGTCCTGAGTGACAGATGCTATTCCTAGCATAGTAGCAGCAAGGAAGGGGTGGTGTAGTGCCTTCATCATCAAGATTGAGCCAAGAAGAGGCAAAGGTTGAGAGAGGCAAAGGCAAGCTCATGTTGAGGAAAAAAGGGCTGATGTAGTTGACTGAGGAGGTTGATTTGCTGGTGTCAAGATTGCACAGAGCCTAGGAGCTCTAACCTTTAGGTTGTTTGGGTTTAGGAGACTGTGGGTAAGTTGCAGAGTGGAGCTGGTGGGGTACTGTAGTCAAAACAATACCTAACAGGGCAAGGCCAAGGTAAAGGGAGTTTCTGCCGAGGTGGATTTATAGCCAAGGAATCCAGATCAATGTTGCAGTCGCACAGATGATTGGAGAGGGGCATCTCGACATTGGAAGAAGGGTTTCTAGGAGGGAAATCGAGGCTCAGAGGAGTCATACCGAGAACTTCTAGGAGGGAAGTAGAGGAGCAGTGAAATGGCACTACATGAAGTAAGATACTAGGATAGACTAGACAGAGCCTTAAACTTCATAGTCTGCAAAGCCATAATCTTATCCGTACTTGACAGGAATCATGTCAAGCACTTCGCCTTGATGATGATAGCTATCCTAGTTGACCCAGATAACAACGATAGGTATGAGGATGCAATGGCAAGGGCTAAGAGTATCATCCTTGATGGGGTCAAGGATCATATAGTACCACATATTGCTAAGAAGAACACGACACATGAGATGTGGGAGGCCCTGACCAAGTTGTATCAGCATACTTCCGTGCAAAGGAAGATGCTACCAAAAAATCAATTGTGATCATACCAATACCGCATATTGCTGAGAAGAATATGGCACAGGAGATGTGGGAGGCCTTGACCAAGTTGTATCATCATACTCCCATGCAAAGGAAGATGCTACTAGAAAATCAGTTGTGATCATACTAGATGCAGAAGGGAGAATAGATTGACCCATTCCTCATTTGATTTAAGGAGACCCGGGATCAGTTGAATTCCATAGGGAAATGTTGGATCCAGAATTGATGGTGAGAATAACCCTGGATGCAGTGTGGTGAAGTAAAATTATAAGTGTGGACATAAAAAAATTCCTCTAGCCCGATAATGGGTCTAGCCATAACTGGTACATTCTATGGAATATTTCCTTAGCTTATAACCAATTAAGAGGGCCTACCTCTTAGTACGCTTATCCTATTTGATGATGTCCTTGCTTGCTCACTCCACCTATCTCTCGCTTCCTTCTTCAAACACTTGAAAGAGGTAAAAAAATAGCAAACAACAACCCTGATAATAGAAAAATTGTAATTCAACCTACTTAACAAGTCAAGAAACACTAAGACATGAATATGTAAGATGAAAAATCATGTAGGAAATCAATCAATAGTTGCATATATATATTGAATCAAGAAGAGATTACAACCATTGTCTTGACGTGTTCGTTCTCCTCTGAAAAGACTAGGTTCCCACACACTTTTGCTAGCATTCCATGATGGACTCAACAACAATAGTTTTAAGGCACTTCCCTTTAGGCTTTACTCCAAACCAAATCACACTTATCCCTCACACAACTAGAGAGTTACAACTATGAATAGCTTGTTGTTTACTCTAAACTTAATTAGCACTAGCACACCAACATCAATACTGGCTTGCGCTTGGGAAAAAAGGAGGTTTATATAGGATGAATGGATGGAATATGGATCCTCTTCTCATGGGAGAAGATCTTAATCCTTGAGGTAGTTCCATCATTATAGGAGAAAGAAAGCCAAACTGACATCCTCAACCCCATTCGGCCAAACCATTTACCAAACTTTCATTACGAAGCTTCTAGAGCTGGAAGCTTTAGCTCTTTATTTAAAAAACTTTCCATAAGTGGATCGGTGCGATTGGAACAAAGATCAGTCGCTCCGGTTGGTGTTATGGATAGTGCTAATCCCTAAATATCAGCGTGAGGGGGACAAGGGCCATTAGCACCTGTCTTGTAAATTGGGTAAAATAGAAGTTTTAGGGGAAACGGTGCAAAACGTAATTGATCTACTCATGAAGAGGGACACAATGGGAGTTTCTTCATAAAGGGGAATCATGTAGGGTTCACTATAAAGGTCCTCCAGGTTCAAGTAATGGGGAGTACAAGGATAGTGACAAAAGTTTGTTTAGCAAATGTCCCCTAAAGCGTGAAGGCCAAACTAGAGTGAGGGATGAAACACTTTATAAATCAGTGCAGGGAACTATAATCTGACGTTAGAAAACCTACAAGCAAGTACAAATACATATACATAACTAAGAACTCTGTCAAATGATACATGAATCATGGCATCGACGCAATCATCCATAGAATGATCATGTAAATGGAAATAGGTATGGGCGTAGCCATCCGTCAAAGAGGATCATAATGAAACCAAGGTATAGTTGTAGCCATCCAAAAATGAGAAGGATCACATATGATAACTCATGGTATGGTCACAGCCATCCATCTGAAAGAGACATGTATATCAACATAACCATGTCACATCACTTCGCAACCTGGACTTTTGTAAGTTAAGCCTAGGATCTTGCGCTCCAACACGACCCTATGAAAGTACAAATCCTAACATGTGAATAGATGTGTTGACGTCGAACATGCTAGAAAGTCGTTTGATTACCATTAAATGATGTAAACTATTAACAAGTGTGAGAGAAACCACCAATAATGACAATGGTCCTCAAGGTACTAGCAGCACAATCCACAGAATGTGAATAGAGGAACTGAAATCGAACACTAGTGAAATCACTTGATCAAAGGCCAATGATGTGAACTCGTCGTCGAGTGCGATGAACTTGCGATTAGGGCATGCAAGCTCTAAGGCACTAGAAGGGAGTCTCTCAGTCAACTTCCCAGATAATGAGCTAAATTCAACGGGAAATGACCATGTTGAAGGAGGGCCATAATGTTTCCCACATCATCGACATGAGATGAAAAGATGCAAAATGATTGTGGATGATACAAAGTATCAGAGATATAAGTGTAACTGCAGAAGGACAACTCTTAAACATATCGACGACACGACTGGAAGTTTGGCAGCTTTTGGATCCATAGGATTGGTGGTCATGATGATGTGGTAGAGATCAAATGGAAGGCAAAAATGAATGGCCCAACCTAGGAAGGTCAACAATACAAAGGAGGATATCCCAACCCGACACGAACCAAAAAGTGTAATGTCCAAGAGTGAGTTGTCGACACAACTAATTGGATTTCCAAATTTTCCCCCACCATTTCTAACAAGTACCCCAATTATTTTTAATTGCAAGCTTGAAGGGGATAGCATATGCTTTCACTGTAAATTCATTCTTCGAACGGATTCGACCTAGTAAGTTTAACAAACCCTAGGAAGGAGAAGTTCATGTTCATCATGGTGACGAATCTGATGTCGTTTAACCTTTTAACGAGTCTGATAAAGGTGTAACTTGGTATCTTTTTCATGTTTAGGGAGTTTGAAAAAGACATGTAAAAGAAAACTCCACATGGTCCCTTTTCATACATTTGTGTCTCTCAAGCCCGAAAAGGTATAAAAAGATAATTGAGAGAACCACTTGACCATTTCAGTCAAGGAGTACCTTTTTCGTAAATAGTGCCTCCCAACCTGAAAAAGAGGTAAACTTATACTAGGTGCATGAAGTTTTGCATCTGTTAACGAGTTCAAAATGACAAGGGCTCGACCATATTTTTTCTTTTAAAGGGTCGAAAAAGAGCTTGAAAGCGGACCCCCCATTTTATTCTCTTTTACGAGTCAAAAGGGAAAATACTCGGCAAACTTTTCATATGAGCTTAACGAGTCGAGAAAAGAGCTAAAATGTGACTCGTCATCATCGTCGAACATCCATCACCTATTGCTACGCAAAATGGTAAAGTGTATTATCTAATTCTTGAGGCAAAATAGGTTAACATATTTACAAAAACCTAATATTTTCATGAAAAAATGAATAAAAAGGAGAAAAGTAAATATATTTTTACCATTTACCATTTTACGTTGCTGTGAAGACTTTTTACTCACTTTTTCCCTAATTGTTTCAAAGCATATTGTGGGAGATCTGGGAGGTCATTCCCTGAGCCCCCAGCCATAGGTAAGAGCCAAAGCCCTGAGCTCCATTTTCATGCCATTTATTCCTATTTTTAGCCATTTTTAGAATTTTTGAGGGGGGGTTTTATAAAAAAAATAAATAAATAAATAAATCACCCTCAATCAGCACGACTTCCAGGCACAGAATCACATCGGTCGAGGGTGATTAACAAAGCCTGTCATGCCAAGCATGAATTTTATGGGCCAAGAATGATTTTTGACTCAAATTAATGGCTTTTGTAGGAAAGAATCATCGAAAATGGTGGACTGGAAAGAACGAGAACATGAGGTTGTGGACACCCAGGCATTGAATGATCCAAATTTCCTAGAAGCTTTGAGGGTTTGTGGGCTCCTCAAATTCTTTCTCATGCCATAGATGCGGGCCCAACCCGAGTTGCTTTGGTACCTGATTAGTCTTTGGGACATAAATCGGGAAATATTTGTCATTAATGACCAGGAGCTGGAGTTGGAAACTTCAAATATATATTTCATCACTAGACTATCCTGAAGAGCAGAACTAGTCAACTTGTATGTTTCATGACCGATTGGGGAAAGTATATCTTCATTACTTGCTAAACACTGCCCTGAGGCCCTGAAATCCAAGAGTAGGAAGATTGAGATTTCCGATGTTCAAGATCTGACACTGAGAGTGCTTTTTTTGACCATCAACAGAGTGGTGGGGTCCCAGGCAGAACATGAGACCAACAAGTCAAAGTTCTTGTATGCTATTGATTATATAGCACCTACAATCTTCAACTGGGCAGAGGCCATGAAGACCAACATAAAGTGCCAGCTGACCAAAGCTAAGGCAGGGAATCTGAAGCAACTTTTCTTCGGATCTGTGCTCATGACATTTTTCTTGGAAGGGCGCCACTATTCCAGTATCAACTGAGTGAGGTGGATCCTCCTATGCCACATGATACGCAGATGGCCTACTGGAGTCATTTGATGCCTAGTATCACTAGGGGTCAGCACATGTTGTACATTCCTACATTCTTTTCATGGCTATGATGACAGAAGAACATTGTGGAGGATTGGCCATACAGTGGCACTGACTTCCATGGAGATCTAGACATGCCCTTATCAAATGGAGAGGATTTTGACGATGAAGGTAGAGAATCAATCTTTTAATTTTGATATTTTTTAAATTTTTTTGGTATATATGTGCTTATACCATTTCTCTTGCTACTGCAGATGTTGGACCAGAGTGGCCTACTGAGATGTCCCCAATAGCCAGGCGCGTCCCCCACCCGATTGATGTTGTTGCTTCTTATTAGGAGCGGATTGACAACAAGGAGGAGATTGTAATGAACCTTGAGGGGTTGACTCATGGTATCCTGGAGTATGCTCGGGTAGGAGACGTTCCTCGTTAATACCAGAGACACATGGTGGCAATCTAGGATCAGATCTGTCAGTTCCTAACTCATGTTGCAAGATTTGTATCATTCTACCACAATCACCATGTTGAATAGTTCCTAGGTATAGCACTTACATTTTTTGAGGCCTGCGTGCCACGGATATATGAGGCCTGCGAGCTGCCGATGTTATTTTGGACACACAAATTATTTTTGGGGGTTTTTACGTATCAAACATTATCACCATATATATATGTTGTGTTTCCTTCCTTACTGTGGTACAAATGGTTTGTTTTATCTTTCCACATGTTTGGTAAATGTCTATCTAACACATAATTAGCTAATTCATCTTCCAATGTATTCATGCGCCTAGGAATATGATGATATGTAATGTAATCAAAATGTCTTTCCAGTAGACAAACATAGAGATAAATTCTCAGTATTTGAGGTTTTTTGATGGAATATTTCCCATTGAGTTGAAGGATGACAAGTTATGAATCCATGTTGACAACCAACTCTCTAATATCAAGAGCAATGGCTTTTGACAACAGTTCGATGACCACACTATATTCAGCAATGTTGTTAGTTGTATGACCTAAATAGATACGTTGAAGGTCAGCTAACTCATTGTGAGGGTCATAAATAGCCCATGCCATGGATGATAGGTTCTGGGTACTATGGCAAGCACCATCGACGAAACCAATGTGAGGAGTCGCAGACATCTGCAAAGCAAGAAAAGCATAGTAAACAGGAAAGTTGTTTGAAAACTAACACACCAAAACACACTGTACAAAAAAGAATGACACACTAATGTACACAAGCAACCATGCAATATTACCTAAGCATAGTACTTCTTAGATAAAGCCCATTTTGGGGCTTATCCAGAGGATTTCCCTCATATCAATAAGCTCATAGGCTCCTTTCTGTAAAACACGTTTCACAATGTAGGGCCCATTTCACATGGGTTCGAACTTGCCTGCCCCCATATTATCATTAGCTTGGTGGTATAGTAAGACCAAATTAACCTCATAGAATGCGCGAGGGGAGACAAACTGATCAAAATGGGACTTGACCCATTTCTTTTGCACTTCAATGACCAAGGCAGCGAGATGACAAGTCTCATCCAATCGTTATAAAGATAAGAGGAATTCATCTTGAGGTTATGTTTTGGGGAGGATTTCAAAAACTAACTTGAGTGAAGAAATCTCACGTTCGATTGGAAATGTTGCTTCTAGACCATAGACCAGCTGGAATGGTGTGAAACCAGTTGCATCTTTGGTCAAGGTTCGGTAAGTCCACAGAGCTAAAAAGAGCATGATGTCAAATTGGAATCTCATGCTGATGTCAGCTCAACAATCATGTAATCTCTGAAGTGGGAGCCATGGTCTGTGACAATGGCTTGAGGTACGCCAAACCTAGAAATAACATGGTTGAAAAGGAATTGAATCATCGCCTTACCATCTGTAGAGTATGTAGGCATCGCTTCGACCCATTTAGTGAAATAATCCATAGCAATAATATATAGCCATGCCTCCCAGCCAACAGTAATGATGGGGTGTAGGTGAGTGGGTGGAGCACACATCTTGCATTGGTAAATTTGGAATTCATGGCACTTGCGGATAGCAAGGATGCAATCCTTAAAAATATACAGCCAGAAATAACCAGAGCGAAGGATTTTTTGAGCGGTAGTGTAACCAGACATATGACCACCACATGCCCTAGAGTGGAAATCATTGAGAACTCTTTCAGCTTCCTTGATCATGAGGCATCGGAGAAGAATTGAATCAACACTGACATGGTATAAAGTATCACCAATAATATTGTACAGTTGGGAGTGATGTTGAATCCTTCAACGATCATCCTTAATCAACGCAGACTAGAACGTGGATGTTTGGAGATACACGATAATATCACCGTACCACGGATCAAGGGTTCTAATTAGGAAGAGAGTCTCCTCTAGAAACTGTTCATCTACACTAGCAAGGAGAGACTTAGAGGGAAGGGAACAAATCAATTCAGCCAAAACGAATGACTTCTTAGATTTGGTAGTAGTAAATACCAAATCAAATTCTTGCAGGATCATGATCCATTTAGAATATTCCCCCCCAGCAACTGACAAGTCAGGATATAGGTCATGGGGTTGCATTCGGAAATCATTGTAATCATGCACAAAAGGATGCAGTGTTGAAAGCATTGAACATCTTGGATGGCGACCAAAGCTAACTTCCCGACATGTGCGTAACATGTTTCAGTGTCAAGGAGATTACGACTAAGGTAGTAGATAACATGTTCATTTCCTTCATCATCGTCTTGGACCAAGACCATAGTAATGGTACTAGGGGTCGCGGCTAGGTAAAGGAAGTAATGTCAACAATAATCCAAAGGGTGCAATAGAGGAGCACTTACGAGGACAGCCTTGAGATCATCAAAAGATTTTTTGTCCACCTCATTCCATATAAAGGGTGTTCCTTGTTTTATCAATCGGGTAAATCCTATAGCTAGCCCAACATAATTGGGCATAAAACGACAGAGAAAATTTTCCTTTCCTTGCAGGCTCTGAAGTTGGTGCAGTGAAGATGGAGGGGGTAAATGTACAATGGCCTCGACTTTTAGCGGATCAAGGTGAATACCATTTTTGGAAATGATGAAGCTGAGGAGTTGTCTAGATTCTACACAGAAAACACATTTATGCAAGTTTAACCAAACGTTATAGTGTCTACAATACATAAAGATTTGCCGAAGATGGTTCGGGTGATCTTGGCACTTACGAGAATGAGCAAGAAGGTCATCCAAGTAAGGATGGATAATGTTGTCGATATCATGAAATGCATAGGACATTGCTTGCTGAAATGTAGCCCCAACATTTTTGAGGCTGAAGGGGAGCTTTTTGTATGCAAACATAACCACGGATAGATAAAAGTCATCTTTTCTTGACTGGCCAATGCAATGTTGATCTGGTTGTACCCAGAAAAACTGTCCATAAAGGAAAAGATCTCTCTCTCGGCACATTCATCAATTATTTAATCACTGAAGGGAGTAGGATAGTTAAATTTAGGACAAGCACAATTGAGATCTCTATAATCAACGCAAACGTGGATTGTGCCTTGTTTTTAAGTCACCAAGAAAATATTGCACACCCAATCTATAAGAGGGATGGGATAGATGAAGCCAACTTTGAGAATTTTTCAACTTCACCCTTGATAATGGCAGCCTTCCTAGGGTGCAGTGGGTGGAGCCGTTGGTGAACAAGCTTTGCATGCGGATAAGTTGGTATTTCGTGCACTACAATGCTAGGATCAATGTTGGGCATTTCTTCATAGGACCACGCAAGCACATCACAAAATTCCTGAAATAGACAAGTATAAGTCTTGATCACATCCGACAAAAAAGATACCCCAGTTATCAATCGACATCATTTGGTTAATATTACCCAAATTTCCTTTTGACCATACTTCATGAGTTGTGATTGGTGGAAAATGTGGGAGGGAAGGAAACTAAGAAGAGGACTCTTCGAAAGCAGTAGACATGACCGCTGGATGAGGTAGGAACAAGGAGTGATGATGAGTATCGGTCCAAGGTGGTTCCTCAAGAGACATGACTTCCATGATACCTTCATCAGCAAGGAATTTCTTGGCTAAGGGATTAGGTGATTCCAAAGCGCCAAGCCATGGGAATTGAGAGTACGTATCGAGAGAGATCTTTGAAACAGAAACATTAGAGGATGTGGAACTTGAAGCCGAAACAATTTCCACATAATTAACTTCGACGGGACTAAGTGGTATAACCTCACCCTAGGTATCAACAAGATCTGGTGAAGGTAAGACCCAAGGATCACATTTAACTGAGACCATGTTGACTAAGGCAACATGAGGAGGTGGGAGCGGAAAAATTGCCATCAAGGTAGAATCTATAAAAAGACCTGCCCCCACACTCTCATGGGGAGCACCAGTGTGCTTGACATATGAAGCATTGCCATCCAAGGAGGAAGATGCAAATAAAGACAACTGGTCAACAGTGGCAATCTTCCCTTGATGGGGAAAACAAATCACGCGAAATAGGGAGGAGGCTACATCATGCATAACATGGGTCCAGCTCCAGCCGAGTAGAAGATTGTAATTAAGATTGGCATCAACAATATCTACCTCAACTTGCATTGTCTTGCCTTCCAGAGTAATGGCAAGGTTAGGTAAGACATCGAAGGGTCGCAAATCGCACCCATCGAAAGCTTCCAAAGTGTTTGGAGATTGGTTCAAAGTAGGAGAACCAATAGCCTTCCAGCATGCAGTTGACATGATATAGGTGGAAGCACCTTCATCGATGACAGTCCTATGGATGGTTTTCTTGTTGGTGATTACCTGGATAATAAAGGTAATCTGATGAGGGAGGAGCAGAACATGGTTCTCTAGATCAAAACATATCAAATTAGAATCGGTGGGATCGATACCCCTAATAGCTAACAGCAAATATTTCCATTGCGATGGGAAGATTTGGAGCACCTCAAGACTTGACATAGTTGATGGTGCCTAATCCAAATCCTCAACAATATTATAGTGTTGAGGTGCTTGGGCATTAGGATTGTACGAGGATTTCTGCAGCACACCTCGAGAGGGTGGTTGTATAGTGGAATTAGGCTAGGGCGCTCGATACGAAGAGGGCTAGAACTCAGGGCAGAAGAAGAAGGGGTGGCTTCTTTTGCTTTCCCAACTGCCAAAGCAAGAGTTTGATAAACTTTCGATCTAGTAGCCACATTAATAGGCATACTCATCATGAACACTTGAGATCCTAAGGAAGCAGATGAATGGGGTTGGTCTACCATTTGGGTCTGCTAAGACAGAAATGGCTCTTTGAGGACAGTAGGGGTCCCTTTGAGCAAGCGACTAAGTTTGTATCATCAAGGACAATCCTTAGTGTAGTGATCTTCGTCACAAATGAGGAAAGGATACTTGGGTTTCCATTGTGAAGATTTACTAGCAGACGATTTGGGAGGACCCTATTTTGGGGCATCGGATTTACCCTTGCCTTTGCCTTTCTTCTTACCTTTTGAGGATTTGTCCACTATGGTAGACTGGACAGCGTGGAACTCTGAGGTTTTACCAGGGCCAAGTGGATTCTAGGAAGAACTACTAGGAATAACATTTGAGACCGACTTCTACTTGGAAGAATATTTAGCAAGGGTCTGGGATACTGAACCAATAACTCCATCGACAGGAGGTACAGCTTGTGACTTTGATGTTGTGAGATCGGATGATGGTCACAGAGCATCAGGTAATAACTCATACAAAGTGCTAGACTGACAGTAAACTAGATCTAAGTACTGGGCACGGGCTATGGCTTTATCTTCGGTAATGCATCCACCCATAGCCATATCACGAGAAATTGGGGCCACGAATGATTTAGTGAAGCATTCAATGAGAAACTGATCAACAATGTCAAATTTGATCAGGTGACATCTACGTCTCCATTCATGGATGTGATTGAAGATGTGTGTCGAAGTATCTTGCTCAAATGTTGTGAGCAAATAGGTGTCAATTTCATAGCGAACCAGCAATTGAAAATGCATGAGGAAATCCATGGCTAAAGAGTTAAAGTCATGGTAAGTACTTCAAGGAAGCTCGATGTACCACTTGGTTGTAGTGCTTGTGAGGGTTCATTGGAAAAGACAGAGACAAATGGAATCGTCAATGTACAAGTTTGACGAGTACCAGAGGTGATATGTCATCACATGGGCTTGAGGATCTTCTTTTGCTTTCCCATCAAACTCTGGACAATCGCTTGGTATCTTGGACAACACCGGAGGCCAGTATGGCGAATCAAGGATTAGATCATTCATAAGGTGAGATACATTTGGCAACTCTAATGTGGCCAAGAATGGCAATTGGGTGTTAAAAGGCATAGGGGATTGGTAAGCGGGTCCGAACGGAGGATCCCATTCCTACTGGTAAGGATTTTAACCCCACAGTGGGGGATTTTGGCCATATGGCATCTGATGCTACCCCCATTACGAGTTACCTTGATCATAGGGAGGATTTTGACCTTGAATACCTTAGAACTATTCGGCCATAGGTTGTTGATAAGTAACGTATGGGTTAAAAGGTTGTTGACCTTGTTGACCTTGCACATATGGATATTAGAATTGTTGTCCTTGAACATACGAGTGATGAACCTATTGTCCCTGAACAAGAGGATTTTGGACTTGATGTCCTTGGGCATAAGGTTGATACACTTGTTGCCATTGGACATAGGGATTATGTACCTACTACCCTTGACCAAAAGGATTTTGAACCTTCTAACCTGGGGCGTTAGGGTTTTATACCTGATTCCCTTGGCCAGAAGGGTTCTGAAACTATTGACCTAGGACATTAGGATTTTGGGCCTGTTGCTGCAGGACTTGACCTTGGCCTTGCCCTTGCAAGGGTTGACCCTGCTGATATGTATACAAGGGTTGTTGTTGACCGAGTTGGTTTTTCTGTTGCAATGGTTGACCTTGCGGTTACAAAAATTGTCCCTAGGGATGAAGATGTTGGCCCTATGAGGACATGGGCTAAGAGGTGTGTGGAGCATATTGCATCTACTGCTGCAGGATTTTCTTCCACTGTTGCAAGGGTTGACCTTACAGTTGTTGCAGTGGACCTTGCTGCAGGATCATTTTCCCTTGCTGTTGCACAGATATCCCTTGCTGCAATAGAGGTTTCCCTTACGGTAACAAAGGTTTCCCTTGTTGTTGTAGAGGTTTTCCTTGCTATGCAAGGGTACTTGAACAGTGCCCGGAAAATTTCCAAACTGAATCTGGCCATAGCCACCCTGGAAGGTGGATGAGCCAGGCTAAATGTATTGCCTAGACTTAAGGGTGTAAGGTTGATTCACCATTCCTTAAGAACCATATGGAATGTAAGGAATATGTTATTAGACCTGATCCTCATAGGGTTGCTAACACTGGATGTTGCTCGATCCAGAAGGATGAACGGAATTTTGAACCTATTGGTACTGGACATTTCTTGATCTAGTAGGATCAACGGGATTATGAATAACACCAGAAGAAGGTCGGTTCATACCAAGCATGTGATCTTGTGAACCACTCACATTGGTGGCACCTAACACCATAGAAACATTCAGTTTTTTCCCCCCAAGCAGTAGCATAGCTTGGACACTAACTAGAGGTATGGAAGAACTAACAGAGACATTCTTTGAAACTACCGGTTTGGTCTGACGGGTGACTGGAACTGATGAAACAAGGGTGTTCGAAATGGTGGTTTGCACCGGGACTGAGGTAACATCCTGTTGGAAAGTTGTGTTCGCAATGAATGGACATGAAGTAGCCATGGTGCCTGACACCCAAACAGGGTTATGGTAAAGTTATGAGGCACTAGGTGTACCTAAAACCAATTGTGTTGAAGAAACATAGTTAGGTGGAAAACTTGTAGCGATACCCCCTGTATAGGGGAAATCCTCAAGAGGAAAAGGTTGTTCTTCCTTCTCAACAATGTGTGGAGTAGAAACTTCTAACTATTCCAGAGAGGTGATTGGAGGATCGCCTTCAGGTTCCATATATGGGAAGAAACAACAACGAATGGTCGAAGAAGTACAAGGGGATAGTTCCAAAGGAACCCCCCAACTGGTCGTACAACCTATAAGGATGTTGTGGTGATATCACAACAGGGTCAAACAAAGGATTCAGACGGTAGATAACCAATCCAAGATGACCATCAGTGGTCGGTGAGTTCTTAAGAGTTTGAACGGGATTGTCCGAAGATTCCAAGCCAAGATCAATGGGTGACCTAGTATAGAAAGTAGGTGGAGGATGAGATGACAAAGGTTGAATGCTCAGAAAAAATCCAAGTTCAACACCTTGGTCCTTGAGTGACTCTGGTAACTCAGGAAATGACTTCTCAGACAATATTTCAGATGGAGGAGAGGAAGAGGAACTGGATGAACTAGATGGTTCACCCAGTATGACCTTGTCTTAGTCGACAGAAAAATAATTTTCAAGGCTTTAAAATATTTTTTTAAGGGAAACTCACGATTTGGTCTTAGAAAAGTCTAACAGGGTGTTATTGGATCGTGGGAAATCAATTATTAAGATGCATAAAAATACTGGTGCTCTTTCATTTTTTAAGAGTCGAGAAAGAAACAAAGATGACTCTATCGCTTTCGATTAGAAATGAGCTCGAAAGAACAAGTGCTCGAATGATCTTTTAAGTTTAATGAGTCAAAAAGATCAAATGACTGCTCTAGATGATTTAGGTAAATAGGATTAGTAGGCAACCATGAACTACAGAATACCTCCTAGCGAACTGAGAAGTACGAGCATGTAATCTCCTCGAATGTTGTGTTCGGTGTATCATGTTTGCAAGGCGGCCGACTCGGCTACCTAAGAATAGAGAATTGCAGCCTAGAGGGGTCTCCTATTATATACTCAATGGTACAGGGAGCACAAATCCATACTAGCACTGTCTAGTGCTGAAGCTAACAACAGCTGCTAGGTTTAAAGACGCTGGAACACATCTCTAGCCTAGACCTTCTAGATATGATTGTTAAATGTCAAATGCACCTTAGGTTAATTGAATTCATTTAAAATTTTATCTTGAGTTATGTTTCATTTTTTAGGTCTTAGTGATGCGACTCGAAAAACCTTAAATGCAACTAAATGAGACAAGACCCTTTCAATTTGATGAAATACCTACACTAGAGAGGGTAGAAACTACACAATCAAATGCAACCAACCAAGCAACCGAAAGAAAAATGATCTCACTACTTCACTTTTCAAGAAAATAAACTAATGTAAAATGCATTCCAATTCCTAATTTCCTGACAAGCACATCTCTAACAGTCCTTTCAAAATAAAAAAGAGTTATTTTCCTTTTTCAAATGTCAATGCAATCTATTCTTTTAGTGATGCAAGCTATCGTAGCACAATGATGTAACAAACTAGAATTTCATATTTTTCATGAAACAACGAAATAAACTTTTCGCATACAACACTTCAATGAAAAAGTTTTCAAGATAATTAGCTCTTCAAGAAAATGAAAACATGAAAATACAGTCTCATTCAAATTAGTGAAGCACCGACTTACCAACAACAAGACAAGAAACATAATCCATGCCGGAAAAGAAATGTTTAGACAAGCAAACAAAAACTTTTCAAACTTGTGTAATAGAGGTCAAAGTCACAAAAGGACCACAAATGAAATGCGAGTAAGTACACCTACAACTCGACCCACATAGTCCACAAAAAGCTGAATGGACGACAATCTAGATTCCCTAGTGCCACTGACCACTCAATGTCTCAAGAAATCAAGTAGAAATATGACAAGCCAACAAGCAAACAAAACCAAATGAAAAGTAGCTTTCTAGTCAGGGAGAAAATAGTCTAAAAGACTTACGGGGTCAAAATCATGAGAGCAAAACACACTGGCCAAGATTGGGGGCAAGCTCTAATCTTCACTTATAGGCATCAGCACGACTGCCTAACTAACAACAAGCACTAGAGGCTAGTCGGTGCAACTGTTTCTCAGGATGTCGCGCTGATCAGCGCGATTGTCAGCAGATTAAGTGCATTGGTCAAGGGAGCTAAGAAAAAAATAAAAATAAAAAATGAAACAGGGACCAGATCTACTACTATGAATTTCAAACTCAGGCCAGTAAGTAGGAGAAAAGAAACAAAACCAAAGGGGAAAAGTTGAACTATAAAAATTCACACAAAATCATGAAATCTAAGACAAGAAAAAGGATTGGTTCCCCAATATGGTCGCAAATTTGTGGTGAAGTAAAATTATAAGTGTGAACACAAACAAATTCCTCTAGCCCCATAATGGGTCTAGCCACAACTGATACATTCTATGGAATATTTCCTTAGGTTAGAACCAATTAAGAGGGCCTACCTCTTAGTATTCTTAACCCGTTTGATGATGTCCTTGCTTGCTCGCTCCACCTATCTCTCGCTTCCTTCTTCAAACACCTTAAACAAGTAAACAACAACAAACAACAAATATGATAATAGACAAATTGTAATTAAACCTACTTAACAAGTCAAGAAACATTAAGCCATGAATATGTAAGAAGAAAAATCATGTAGGAAATCAACTGATAGTTGCATATATATATTGAATCAAGAAGAGATTACAACCATTGTCTTGACTTTGTTGTTCTCCTCTGAAAAGACTAGGTTCCCACACACTTCTACTAGCATTCCATGATGGCCTCAACAACAATAGTTTTAAGGCTCTTCACTCTAAACCAAATCACACTTCTCACTCACACAACTAGAGAGCTACAACTATGAATAGCTTGTTGTTTACTCCAAACTTAATTAGCACTAGCACACCAACATCAACACTAGCTTATGCTTGGGAAAAAAGGGAGGTTTATCTAGGATGAATGGATGAGAGATGGATCCTCTTCTCATGGGAGAAGGTCTTATCCCTTGAGGTAGCTCCATAATTATAGGGGAAAGGAGCCCAAACTGACATCCTCAACCCCATCTGGACAAACCATTTACCAGACTTTTGTTACGAAGCTTCTAAAGCTGGAAGCTTCGGCTCTTTATTTAAAAAACTTTCCATAAGAGGACCGGCACGACTAGAACAAATCTTAGTCGCTCTGGTCAGTGCTAGGGACAGTGCTAATCCCTGCATATCGGCACGAGGGGGACAAGTGCCATTAGCGTCGGTCTTGTAAATTGGGCAAAACAAAAGTTTCAAGGGAAATGGTGCAAAATGGAATTGATCTGCTCATGAAGAGGGACATACTGGGAGTTTCTTCATGAAGCGGAAGCATGTAGGGTTCACTCTAGAGGTCCTCTAGGATCAAGGAATGGGGAGTACAGGGACAGTGAAAAAATGTTGTGTAACAACAGTCTCAGAAGACTCAAAGGTGTTTGTCTAGAGCATACTGGGCAGGGCAACCCTTCCAGATTGGGAGGAAATATGGACTTCTCTTCGCCAAGAAGAGATCAAAAGGTTGAGCAAGGTGGGAAGCAGTGACAAGGGGATCAGAATAAAAAATGAGGAAGAGGAATATGTTTTCCTCGCATCTGAGGGAAAGCAGGAGAAACGGAAGAAGAAGGACCTCTCCAAGGTCAAATGCTTCCACTGTAGGGAGCTAGGTCATTATGCGACCCAGTGTCTAAGGAAGAAGAGTAAGGGAGAGGCCTTCGATACGAAGGCAGCTCTAGCAAGGGTAGAGAAGGAAGTGGAGACAAATGATGATTGTGCCATAAGTGCTCATGTGCCACTTCAGAAGAAGTGGGGAGACATCGAGCTGTAGTCAGATGGACTACAGGTGATGAGGGGTAGGATCCTTGAGGTACCAGCCTCTTGGATTAGACCTTGCTACGGGATCCCCAAAGAGGAGTAGTAGTACTGGTGATGTCAGTAGAGACGGATGCAGACGGAGCGACAGAGGGAGCTACAATGCAGGATTCCAAGGACAATGCAAGGCTAGCAGGCTGCAACAGTGCAAGAGGCATAGGGGTGTTGCACCAGTGAAGGATGGCATAGAGAGGTGTATAATGGTGTGAGATGCATGGAGTTGTTGCAACAGCGCAGAGGTTAGAGAGGGAGCACTTGTTAGTGACAGAGGGAGCTTCAGCATCAAAAGTGTTTCTATCCTGACAGAGATGTCAGAGTTGGGAGATCAGTTACTTACTTCTCAATAACTGAGTTGCAGTGCAGCAGTTAGCAGTGGTAGTGATATGGGCAGCATGATGCAGCATGATAAGAGGGGTTGCACTACAGATGCAACAGTGGCAGTGGCAGGGCCATGAGCATTAGCACAAATGCAGAGAGAGTTGCAGTACGGATGCAGTAGTGGCAGTGGCAGGGCCATGGGTAGAAGTATAAGATGCAGCAATGCAGAGGATGTTGCATAACAAGCCTAGCATCAACACAGGGAACGATGTCGGATAATCAGAGTGATGCTCAGTGAGGAGTATTACTAGAGCACAATCCTCTCTAAGAGGAAGTGTTGATTTGGGGCAGCAGCGGATGTGCTCTAGCAATGAAAAATAGTGGAGAGGCTAAGGAACATGAGATCTCGAATACCCAGAAAGGGTTTGGGTAGATTCTAAACAATTTCGGAGATATTAAAATAATTAATATTTTTAATGGAGTCCCTAAGTCTAAACTTATGAAATTTAAATATTAATGTGTATTAATATAAAACTATGTTAGAATGGTCCAAAAGTCATGGATCAAGCCAAATATAATCTTATCTATTGATTAGGGACTTAATCTCGGCCGTTGATTTGTCAACGAGAAAAGTCTAAGAGGAGGCTTGAGGGTCACTTGGAGAACACACCAAGAGATTAAGATTTCGACTTTTTGGGGTTGGGTTTGCTGACAAAGTTGAGAGAGTAATCAGAGTTGCAGCTGAGGGGCAGTGAATACAGAAGCAGAGATGCAGAGATAGCACCAGGAGGATCAATGAAGTAACTGGAGAGAGGGACATAGAAGTAGCCAAGGGTTCACATAGAGGTAGCCAGGAGTTGTGCAGTGCTTCAGAGGGCTAGTGAGGGTGACGCAGAGGGCCCAAAGGTTGATGCAGTGCCTCCAAAGGCTGATGCAGGCCAAGCCAGAGTGACACTAGGCTAACTTTGGGCCAGAGAGAGGCTGACGCAGTCCCTAGAGGCTAACGTTGGGGTTTCGTGGGGCAGATTGGAGCTATGGAGCTGCTAGAGTGTTTAGCTACGATTTTCAGTCGGAATATATTCTTTCGAGTAGAGAGGTACTACTGCCGATATTTTTCTTTGTTGGGTGAGCCAGATTTGGCACCTAGATTGTATTATGAAATTGCTTAATAAATCAAACCCTTAGATAGTTGCACTTGTTTTCCCGCATTGGGTTTTTCCGGGGACGTTAGTCCAAAAAAACAGTGTCACTTATGTGCTTGTTTCTATTTCCTTTAGTTGATGATATGTAATGTGTTGAGCATGCATTTGTTTTTATTTCCAGTATTTACATGGTAAATAATTTGTTAATTAACAAAACAAGTAGGTAGGAATAAATCAGTAAAGTGCATGAATGGTTTCTAATGTGTTAGACTTAGAAATTCCAACAGAAACTACCGATTCCTACTTGGAGCTTTTTCACAAAATTCGCTTCTTCTTCATCTTAAATGTAACTTGTGTCTTTAGGTTCTTCCTTCTCTTTCCCTTTGTTTATGGCTTTGAATGTTGCTTCTCTAACACCAGATGTATCACTTGTTCTCATCTCATAGGCTATGAAGATCACATGGAGTTATTCAATGGTAAGATCCTTCAACCCTTGCATTTATTCAATTGCAGATACATTGGAATCGAAATTTGGGGTTAGAGATCTCAAAATGATTTCAACAGCAACAATATCCTTTATTTTGTCACCAATACTTTTCATTGTGTTAACAACCTCATCTAGTCTAAGGAGAAATATTGCAACGCTTTCATCATCATGCTTTCTAAGATACTCATACTAAATTCTATATGATTGAAGTTTCGAACTTTTTACCTTAAAGTTACCTTCAAGCTTTGAACAAGCTTATCCTATATTTTATTTGTAGTGCTCAACTGCATGACTTTCACAAATTCAAATTTAGTCAATCCACCCAAGAGAGCATTTACAATCTGTGCATTTTTTTCATATTGGTTCTTTCCTACATCAGATGTGGGAACGAAGGATAGATATTGATATCCACCTTCAACAATTGGCCAAACATCAACTCCTAGTTCCTACAAATACGATCTCATTCTGACCTTCCAAAACATAAAGTTAGTTCCATTAAACAAAGGTGGTGCCTTCACCTACTATAAACCTCCTTTCATTCATGCTCAAGAGGCCTTAATTTTACAAGGAAATGCAAAATTTTGCATTTTGGAATGAGGGGGGAACTTGAGAAGAGCTCAAATATCATAACACAAGGGGAAAAAATATAAATCGAAGGAAAAAGATGAGCTCTGAAAGGCCGGGAATCTATCCTTGTCTCTCTATCTCTTCCCCCCCCTGTGAAATGTGGCAGTGATGGATAGGCTCATAAATCTCTTATCAGACCTCAAGACCTTATAGTAAATTCATTGTTAAAGAGTGCACAACTTTTGGGTTGATCGTCGCTCATCTCTTCCTTGTCACTTTCTAGAGGTAGCTCAGAGGGAAAACATGCTTAGACAATAAACCTCACTACCTCTCCAGAGTTGAATAGTCAACTTCTGATCCAACGTTGGAGATTAATTCTGGGGGGGTTGAAGAGATTCCTATCCTACTGTTGTTCAACCTCTAGAATGAGGTGGGGACCACGCCAACTGGCATTTTTTTGCCTGACAGCACTATAATTCATGGGAAACATGAAATTTAAAGTTTGCAATGGTAACCCATGTCCTCCCCACTCGTGTTCACCACCTCACTCACCATCGCCAAATCCTATCATGACGCATGTCCACCCTCCATGAAATCATCATGATGTCACCCAGCCATTGGCCCCATTGTTTATAAAAAGGCACCCCCCACTTGAAATTTTAAATTTTCTTCACTGGTTCTCGGTGCTCCTCCCACCTATAACCTACTTAGAATTTCATTTTCACACCCCGTCGTCTAGGCAACTCGCCCCAGTGTTGTTTCCAACCTCCTCTGCGGCGACCAGGTAACCTGCTCAAATGTACCTCGTGTTTTTCATAGGATAACAATTTAAAATCAGGGAAATGATAGCGTCAAGGTCCTCCAAATTCCCAAAAGCTCAAAAATACCATGAGCCCAAGTCCTCATCAAGCCTTGACCCCCTCATGGACATGGAAGTACAAATCGTTGAATTGACCTACTCTTATAAGCTAGACAAACTCCGCGCCAACCTGTTTGACCAGTATGTCAGGGGGGGGGAACTCTTTCCAACTGGTGGACTTGGGTTTGTACTACAAATTTCACCTTCTATGCATTACTTCCCAGAGTTTGTTTCTTGGCTAGCAGTGGCCTATGTCAACAAAAATAACTACTTCATTTCCTCCTAGGGGGTCAAAATCCTAAAACCCACCTCAGCACTGATTCAAAGAGCATTGATGTACCCTTCTCCCCCAGAATTAATGTAGTTTACTGAAACCAACCTAATGTATTATTACTTTACTCTTCCAACCATTGAGTAGTATCCCTTCTTTCAAATGATCCTAGCCCCCAGGCTAGATACCTTGCATGTTTCTAATAATTTCCCCCCTCTCTCTATGCAGAGCCCATTCAACTTACCTTGTCCATTATTACTCATCTATTGGGAGAAGAAGACGCCACCATAGCTAATAAAGCCACCTTGGGATTCCTCAAGCAAATGTTGCAGCCTGGGTGTGTGCTTCACATCCTAGCTTACTTAGTCGAAGCCATTAGGTTTCAAATGCATCACCTCTCCACTACTTCATACTTCAGATACTACTTGTTGTTTTATCTTTTTATATACTCTATGTTAAAGAATTTGAATGTCTAAGCCTAAACTTAGTCTCTAGGGACAAGAAGAGGAAATTAGTTTTTGATTGGGGATGTGGATGTTAGGAAAAGGCCAGACTCTCATAACTACTCACAATTCATCTCCACCTATATTGCCATTTCCTATAGTATCATTCATGTCATACCTCCTCCCAGAGTTATCCTCAGGTATAAAGAAATCCTTCAACTCAATAAGAACACCAGGTCAGGGGACTGGTATTTGTTTGAAGACCACAGAGAGATCAGAATCTATGGGTGTGAACTTCACACCTACCACCTACTTGTTTTCATTCCTATGAGGATATTTTCTTTATAATTCATTACGCGGATTCTAGCTACAGACCAGCTCCACTTTGTCCTACAAAGAAGGGGTGTATGTTCAAATTGGGAATGCATGTGGGACCTTTTGTTGTTAATATTAGGAAGGCCTTCGGGATCCTTGAGGCATTGTCCAAGGAGATGAAATTAGACCTGGGACAGATTTGGCACTATGACCCACTTAGTGTCATGAGTCTAAACCTGAGGTAGAATAGAAATCCAACATTTAACCATTGCCTCTTGAAACAGAGATGGAGATTGAAACTTTGATTGATAAAGGCAAAGCACAAAAGAGGATCGTGGATCAAATTGTAGATACTAATATGGTAGGGGCTTCCTCATCTAAAAAGGCTAAGACTCAGGAGGCAGTGGAAGAAGAGTTGGAGACAAACCTAATGGAGAAAGGTCCTGACCAACCAGGTTTTCATATCTCATTGGAAGATCTATCACAATCCACTAGCTCATATTCTTCACATGTAGTTGTTTTAGGTGCAACTACTAGTACATCAGTCGCAGGATCAAGTTGGTCTACATTCAAGGCCATGGAAGAAAGCAATAAGAAAGTGAGAGAAAAGATGCAACAGAAGGTGGAATCTCATTCAGCCCCATATCACACCAGGCTATTGGATGCAATGGATTTGGAGAGGAACCAAATGAGATTTTCCTTGCAGCATCCTCAAGCCCAGTTGTTTCCCTCAAGTTCACAATTAAAAACTTTCAATGTGTCTTTGGATATGGCAAGTATTCCCCTCCCAAACAAAATCAATTTCCATAGGCAGGTTGGGGAAATGTTATACAATTATCTAAATAAGAATGCCTTGACAATAAACAAGCGAGAAACACTACTAGAGAAAGATGCACATAGGTTGAATCAAGAAAAAGACAACTCTCATGCTCTCCAGAAACATAATGAAAAATTTAAGGAGTTTGTGGTGAAGCTTGGGTAAAATCTTGAGTAAATGTCAGTTATTGAGACTCTTCTTAAGGGTTCTCAAGCAGAGTTCAAGAGTTAAGGCATAAGGTAAAAATGCCAAGCAGCAAACATGTCGAGTCCAATGATCTAGCATAGGTATAGGTATAAAAATAGATCTTGGCCAATGAGATAATTAACAAGAACAATGAGGTCGTAGCCCTCAAGCAGAATACAGTTGAGTTGCAACATAAGATTGACTCACATATATACACAATCATCATCCATGAGGATCCCCATAACCCTACTGAATAGTTAACAAAGACCCTTACTGAACTTCATCTTTTAGAAGGGGAATTGAAAAAGGTACAAAGAGATCTAGACGTTGCCCAAAAACACTTAGCCCAAAAGGAGAAACAAA
Source organism: Pinus taeda (assembly GCA_000404065.3). Classification (NCBI taxonomy): domain Eukaryota; kingdom Viridiplantae; phylum Streptophyta; class Pinopsida; order Pinales; family Pinaceae; genus Pinus; species Pinus taeda. Next base: position 20,712 of record APFE031635840.1, on the reverse strand, counting down.
TAGAGATCAACAAGACTAATGTTGATATCCTCATCAAGGACCTATAGGAAGCTAAACAAAAGATCTCAGAGTTGAAGGGTAAGTTGAAAGGGAACACGTCACTGTTGCAGGCTAAACAACTGGTGTGGGATGAGATCATTGAAGAAATGGAGAATAACTAGGAATTTATAACTATGATGCATGAGTAGAAAATAACAGTTATATACTTCGAATACTCCATCATATCAACCAAGAAGGATGGGGTAAGGGATTCCAAGATTCTCTAAAAGTTCATCAATTTCGTGAATGAGTGGACACTTACTGAGTTGAGGCCTATTGATGTGGTAGACAAAGTGGGGGCCATCATGGAGATCACTAAGATGATCCAAAAGGAGGAAGTTAGAGTCAAATTCAAATAATTCTTGGGCATAGTGGCAAGGAAGTTAGATGCTTTCAATAAGGATTTTGAAGCACTGATAAGGGCATGGTTGCCCAATTGTTGGGAATTGGGTGAGCTAAGCCCTTGGGATCAATACATACAACGACTGGTATAGGCCAAAAGTAGAGAAAAATCCTCCCATGAGAAGAATGCTACTCTAAAGGGAATAATAGTGGTAAATTATCTCAAGAAAGACTTCCAATTTCTTGGATTGATAAAAATGTTATTCAGGGTCAAGATGGACTATTTAGACCTAACCAATTTGAAGATCTTACAACAGTTTTTCTTCCAGACTCCTCTCTCAAATCTGGTACTATGGGAGAGGTGTCAACATTTCATTAATCTACCCACGCTCTAGATCATCGACCCCATGATGTAGCCTCCACCTCCTTCCCAGAAACATTGAAGATATTACAGATTGTGTCAATCATGACACTTTTAATTTTACTTCTATGTAAATATTTCATTTCCCAATTAGTTATATTTTCTGTTGCAAACAGTTGTGCTATGAGGCACACTTAATTTTGACATCATGACTCTCTATAACAAAATCAAGAAGGAATACTTCCTGTAATGGGTTATCCTTAAGAAGCCCTATAACGACAATGAGAAGATATTCTAAGAGGGTTCCAGACTTTGTGAAATTTTTCTTTCCAATAGAGAAGTGTTGTGCATTATTGATGCATCATTGCTCAGTTGAAAATTAATACAAGCTTTTGGCAATTATGACTCACTTGAGTTTATAGTATGTGTTCTGATATGTTTCCTTCATATGTGTTTCATTTTCTTCTCAGATTATATCATAAGTAGTGTTGGATGTTTTTCTAATGAACTTATGGATTCATTGAAGTCAAATATTGATGTATAAATATTGTATGGACATGGAAATCAAATCCTTAAAGTGCATACTATGTATCTTTGCACCCCATTTTTCATCTCTGCTTCATCCATTTCATTCTGGTTTTTACTACATAGGATTCTTAAATATAAGCCTTGTGTATTGAATTTCCTTCTCAGTTTAATTCTTCTATTCCATACACTATAATGGTTTATTAAGCTACAAACCCAAGTGATGAAGGTCACCGTATAGTTGTGTTGATGTTTTTGTGAGTTAATTTTCCATTTGATGGTTATATGCTTCTTCTGGAAGAGGGTTTTGAATCATTGTTTTTCCGTGACATATAAAATATTGAGTGTGTGTGACGGCTCTTGCAAATCTGAAAGAACTCATCTAGGATGTCCCAGGCATGGGTCTTCCCTCCAACCCGAGGGTTGTCTCTAGGAGGATGATTCCAACCACAATAGGTGGCTTGGTTGAAGATACTCCCTCTTGACTACTCATCTTGATAGATCCCCCCTTAAGCAATCAAGCTTCTTTTAAGGGGCATGCTTTGATTCCAATTGTTAGGAAAAATACTTGCGAGGGGTGGGGGTGGATGAATCAATAATTTTAATTTCAATTTAACCTTCAAATTCAAATTCATATTTTTTTACACTATTGTTATTTAAGAAACCCACGTGTGTACGCGACTTCAGTGAATGCAAACCACATATATCCATATTACTAACTTTTCATAAGATCCTTCAAATGTTTATATTTAAAATTGCATTGATGGTTCATTATCCATTCAGTATGCAGTAACCATGAGCAAAAAAAATAGATAAACCATAACCCATAAGAAACACATCACTCACATATGGACACTGGGATTTTAGGTGGAAACCCAATGTGGGAGAAAACCACCATTGTTGTCATCGTTTTTTCTTCTTCTTTTATTGTAAAGAAAATTCTTCATTACATCATGGTCTTGTAATGACACAAAGTCTTGACAACATGCAGGATCCTACTTGCAGTAGGCTACAACCTCCACGTGTTCTTCAACATCCACTGGAACGGAGCTACAACACCTTGATCTTGTTTACCAGCTCCTACGAGAAGGGAGCTCTTATCCCCTCACTGAAGGCTCCAACCCTCAATAGCTTGTGGACCATGTTTCATAATTTTCATACTAGATCCAACTATCAATCAACCATCACAAAACATGCAAGCCACCTTTCATCAAATTTCAAGCTAGACCCACAACCAACATTATGCTCAACACCAAACTGAATATTGAATCACAAAATCTAAAATTTGATCACTAAATCACTAATGAAAATCAATAACCAATAAGTTGAATCACTAATGCAACTGAATCACTGAATACTGAATGAATCCCAAGTTACCAATTAACTAATATCTAATCAAATCAAGAAAAAAAAACTATTAAAACTAATAATCAACCATTTACTGATAAATCACATTGTTAGTCATCACAAAAATAAAGTGTTGTCACTGCAAACCCTAGTCAAAATTAACTTCGAAATATATACGCAATTTTTCTGAAAAATACCCACGTATCTATGTGCTTCCTGTGGATAATACCTATGTATAGATATCAACTCACAAAATACCAAATAATTGAATCTCCGAGAACTGAATCAACTAAATCATTAGAGAAGATCATTCACTTAACCTGATCAAAAAAAGTATAAATAATAAACACTGTCAATATTGTCATGCCATACCAAGCCAAGTCACCTCTCAATAACCAACCATCAATTACCATAGTCAGATATCAATTATTCTAATCAAGACATCATTGATGAACAACAACAAATAAAACATACTTCATCAAATGTCATAGCCAAGTAGTAATTGCAAACCCTAGAGCATATACACAACTTCCATAAAACATATCTATGTATATACGTGTTTACCATGTATAACATCTGCGTATAGATTTCAATGTACTAAAAAATACATCTCAGAATATATATGTGACTAATATGAAAAACATTTGTGTATGTATGCAACTACCCAGAAGCAAACCTACATACAGATCTTAAATCACTGAACCAAATCATCTTTGCAAACACAACACACATTCTGCATACTTTATTGTAGTCACATATTATTGTAAACACATTTAGATCATACCACCACTATGAATAAAAAACTAGCATTGTTAACTACACAAACATAAACATTTTGCAACAATCTAATCAATCAAACATGTACTTCATATCTTTCATATCTAAGCCTTCTCCTTGTTTCCTGGTGCGCACCTATTCCAAATCAAATCACACAAGAATACACCATTACATTGCCCACTTAGCTCCTTGATCTCCTTCTCCTCATATAGATTTTTCCTTTTCCAATATTGTAGGAAAATCCCTTGGTAATGATTTTAGTAACTATTGATGGGATCAAATAGACGTTGTCGTCACAATACTATGGGAAATTACCATGGTAATAGCTCTCAGTTTCATGTTTTCCATGGTTTGTAATATTTATGCGACTTCTATTTATATACCTTGTGTATGTACATGACTCTTATTCATCGGGGTCACATATACTTTTCAAAACTTCATCATTCCCATGTTTTCTCAAGTGAAACCTGTAACAAGGGTGCCAACACACTTTCTCATATCTGCAATACTTGTACTAATATTCTTATCATCTACATTAGCTATAGTATAACCAAGTTGACGTCAAGGACATATTTGTCAAGTAGGTTGCCATCAAGGACAACACATTATCCATAATGCCAACACTAGTAATGTTTATAATCGAGATTTTCAAAATGTTCAATGATGCATCAATAGAATGTAATTTCATTATCTATAAAAAGTTACGATTTTTTTTAGGAAAAAAAAATATAGAACTCAAACTTATATAGTCTATTTTGCAATAAACTATTGTTCTAGTTTTTTAAATAACAAACTACTAAAAAAACACTATCACTTTTGTTATAATAGAAAAATAACTCACATTTTAAAAATATACTTAAAAAAAATATTAATTTATATATTCAAATAAAAAAAAACTATTTGTTAAATTAATTAAGATTGTTATTAATTATTAAATTAAAAATGATGAATTAAAAAAAGTTATATAGTCATTAAAGATAGAAATATAAGACAATAATGCTAGAATTCAATGTTATGTGTAAAAAATGAAAAAAGATGGCCTTATGTGTATATCAATTAATATTAAAATTTATAAAAAAAAAATGTTTATTTTTTTTATTTTTGTTTGTTTGTTAGATTATGAGTTTTAAAATTACTAGCACACTTAATTTGTGGTTTGAATGGCTACTACCCAAAAGTATTTAAGCCATCAAAATTATTTAGAGATCACACTCTGTCCCCTTTATGTGACCTCTCCAACTAAGTATTTAAGCCATCAAAACTATTCAGAGATCACACTCTATCTGGACCTCCAACTTTTCGCATAGTTAGATTTTTGTGCAGAAAGTTTCGAACAAGTAACTTCCACTTCATGAAATGTCTTAACAAAACACCATATCACTATCTCATCTATACACAATAAACTTATAAATATTATTTTAATTTATAAAAAAAATAAGAATAAAAAAATTTTAATATGTTTACTTACTTTTTTTTATTATAAGAGATGCATACTAGAATTTAATGGTATGGCGAAAATTTGAAAAGTGATGAACGTGATTATATTATCAATTCACATCAAAACTTATAAATACTTGTTTTAAATGTGCATGAATATTTGATCGTAAACTATCATTTTAACATGTACTTGAAAGTAAAGAAACCATTATATAACTTTGAAATAAACACATGTTGATAATTTTCATAAAGTGATAAACTATATAATCAATTTTTGAAATTTTTTTTAATAAAGGATAAATATGTTATACATCACATAATTATCTTTATCTTTTAGAAATATAATGTAAAAATCAAACCAATGATATGATAGTTAGTTGAAATGATCATTATTTTAAAAGTACTCATAATGAACAAATATGTTACATCACAGTTATCTCTTAGAGACCATGTAAAAACCCAACCAATGATAGGATAGTTCAGAGGATGATTTTTCTTAAAGGAGCTCCGAAATCCTTTGAGGTTTTTGAAAGAGGTGGGAACGATCGCAAATATTGGTGTCCCTTAAAAGTTAATCAAAATCTAAAAGCTATTATATTTTTTAATTCTTACCTACTAAATTTAAAACTAATTT